>PISX010013794.1:0-55406 GCA_004024625.1 Mellivora capensis | reverse complement strand
TGTTCTCCAGAGTGGCTGCACCAACTTGCATTCCCACCAACAGTGGAAGAGGGTTCCCCTTTCTCCACATCCTCTCCAACACACGTTGTTTCCTGTCTTGCTCATTTTGGCCATTCTAACTGGTGTAAGGTGGTATCTCAATGTGGTTTTAATTGGAATCTCCCTGATGGCTAGTGATGATGAACATTTTTTCATGTGTCTGATAGCCATTTGTATGTCTTCATTGGAGAAGTGTCTGTTCATATCTTCTCCCCATTTTTTGATATGTTTATCTGTTTTGTGTGTGTTGAGTTTGAGAAGTTCTTTTTGGATCCTGGATATCAACCTTTTGTCTGTACTGTCATTTGCAAATATCTTCTCCCATTCCGTGGGTTGCCTCTTTGTTTTGTTGACTGTCTCCTTTGCTGTGCAGAAGCTTTTGATCTTGATGAAGTCCCAAAAGTTCATTTTCACTTTTGTTTCCTTTGCCTTTGGTGACATATCTTGAAAGAAGTTGCTGTGGCTGATATTGAAGAGGTTACTGCCTATGTTCTCCTCTAGGATTCTGATGGATTCCTGTCTCACATTGAGGTCTTTTATCCATTTCAAGTTTATCTTTGTGTACGGTGTAAGAGAGTGGTCTAGTTTCATTCTTCTACATATAGCTGTCCAATTTTCCCAGCACCATTTATTGAAGAGACTGTCTTTTTTCCAGTGTATATTTTTTCCTGCTTTGTTGAAGATTATTTGACCATAGAGTTGAGGGTCCATATCTGGCTCTCTACTCTGTTCCACTGGTCTATGTGTCTGTTTTTATGCCAGTACCATGCTGTCTTGGTGATCACAGCTTTGTAGCAAAGCTTGAAATCAGGTAACGTGATGCCGCCAGTTTTATTTTTGTTTTCTAATATTTCCTTAGCAATTCGGGGTCTCTTCTGATTCCATACAAATTTTAGGATTATTTTCTTTAGCTCTTTGAAAAATACTGGTGGAATTTTGATCGGAATGGCATTAAAAGTATAGATTGCTCTAGGTAGTATAGACATTTTAACAATGTTTATTCTACAGATAAAGGGATTATCCACCAAGAAGATCTAACAATTGTAAATATTTATGCCCCCAATATGGGAGCAGCCAATTACATAAGAAAACTCTTAATCAAGATAAAGAGTCATATCAATATGAATACATTTATAGTAGGAGATCTCAATACGCCTCTCTCAGTAATAGATCATCCAAGCAGAAAATCAATAAAGAAATAAGAGCATTGAATGTAACATTGGACCAGATGGACCTCATAGATATATACAGAACATTCCACCCTAAAACAACAGAATACTCATTCTTCTCAAGAGCACATGGAATCTTCTCCAGAATAGACCACATACTGGGTCATAAATCAGGACTCAACCGGTACCAAAAGACTGAGATTATTCCCTGCATATTCTTAGACCACAGTGCTTTGAAACTGGAGCTCAATCACAAGGAAAAGTTTGGAAGGAACTCAAACACCTGGAAACTAAAGACCACCTTGCTTAAGAATGCTTGGATCACTGGATTCAGAGTCCAGAGTGCTCACCATTACACCATGGAACCAACCAACATGGACGGGACTGGAAGAGATTATGCTGAGTGAAATAAGTCAAGCAGAGAGAGTCAATTATCATATGGTTTCACTTATTTGTGGAGCATAACAAATAACACGGAGGACATGGGGAGATGGAGAGGAGAAGGGTGTTGAGGGAAATTGGGGGGGAGATGAACCATGAGAGACTATGGACTCTGAAAAATAACCTGAGGGTTTTGAAGGTTGGGGGAGCCTGGTGGTGGGTATTATGGAGGGCATGCATTGCATGGAGCACTGGGTGTGGTGTAAACTTGTGATCTCTGTCTGTGAAAAAAATAAATAAAATATTAAAAAAAAAGAATGCTTGGATCAACCATAAGATCAAAGAAGTACTTAATTCATGGAAACCAATGAGAATGAAGACACTTCAGTCCAAAACCTATGGGATACAGCAAAGGTGGTCCTAAGGGGGAAATACATAGCCATCCAAGCCTCCCTCAAAAAAATTGAAAAATCCAGAATACACCAGCTGTCTCTACACCTTAAAGAACTGGAGAATTAACAACAAATCAAACCAACGCCACACACAAGAAGGGAAATAATCAAGATTAGAGCAGAGATCAATGAGGTAGAAACTAGAGATACAATAGAACGTATCAATGAAGCTAGAAGCTGGTTTTTTGAAAGAATCAATAAGATCGATAAACCACTGGCCACACTACTCCAAAAGAAAAGAGAGAAAGCTCAAATTAATAAAATTATGAATGGAAAGGGAGAGATCACAACTAACACCAAGGAAGTAGAAACAATCATCAGAAATTATTATCAACAGTTATATGTGAATAAGTTAAGCAACCTAGATGAAATGGATGCATTCTTGGAAAACTATAAACTCCCAAAATTGAACCAGGAAGAAATCGACAACCTGAATAGACCGATATCTAGTAACGAGATTGAAGCAGTGATCAAAAACCTCCCAAAAAACAAGAGCCCAGGACCTGATGGATTCCCTGGGGAATTCTACCAAACTTTCAAAGAAGAAATAACACCTATTCTCCTGAAGCTGTTTCAAAAAATTGAAGCAGAAGGAAAGCTTCCAGACTCTTTTTATGAAGCCAGCATTACCCTGATCCCCAAACCAGGCAAAGACCCCACCAAAAAGGAGAATTTCAGACCAATATCACTGATGAATATGGGATGCTAAGATTCTCAACAAGATCCTAGCAAACAGGATCCAACAGCACATTAAAAAGATTATCCACCATGACCAGGTGGGATTCATCCCTGGGTTACAATGATATTCTGTTTTAAGAAATAACTACTAGCCCACAATTTCCTACCCAACTAAACTACCATTTAAATATGGGGGCAAAATAAAGCATTTTTAACACAAAAATGAGTGCTTTAAGCACTTACAGAGCCTTGGGAAAAACAAAATTAGGCTGACAAGGCATGTTTACTAATTACCAAGTTAAAAAAATTAAAGTCAAAGACACATATTAAAAAAATTAAGGATAGCAACTAAATAATAGAACTAAAATATACACTATACAAACTGGTTGAGGAAAAATGGAATGAAGAAAATCCAATTAATCCAACAGAACAATGAAGAGGAGGAGGAAAAGCAAATAAAAAAGGCACAGTAAATTTAAAACACAAAGACGAAAAGCTAAAAACAACAACAACAAAAACCCCCACAAAGATAGCACATATAAACCCAGTGTATAAGTAACTGAACAGACATAAATTAAAATACAAAAAGACTCTCAGATTGACTAAAAAAGAAAATCTATGTATTTGTTTACAAAATCCACATACAAAACAAAAGGCTGAAGGAAAGGCTTGGAAAAAGATTTAGCAATTTATAACTAAATTTAATCTTCATGAATTAATATGAATCAGATTTTAAAAAACTTTAAGGGAAATGACTATTTAACTTACATAAATATAAAAACAAAAGTCTGGTGAGTTTGATCAGCATCCCAATTCTACAAATTACCTTCAGTCTATAAAGTCACAGACTCATAAATTTTAAAATGCATCAGTAGTCCCAATCAGTGAATGCTATGATCAAATATTTAAGAAGATATATACAGCTGGATCATCATTCCTATACCCTGGTAATTTATCAGAAGCGGAGAAATGAAAAGAGCCTAGCATTCTGACCAGTTGTGGGTATTAGTTCTGAATTTGCTGACCCACTTGGATTAAGCATTCCCAACCACAACATTTTGGTCTACAAAACAGATTCTGCCACTTGGGTTTCATAATGAAGCACGTATGGGCGTCAGACAAAAAAATATTTTTAAATGCCCATATCTCTCTTCTTTAAAAAAAAAGTAAGCATAATATACTGTTTAAACTATAATTATTTTATATAGAAAGGGAAAGTATTAATTTTTAATTTATTACATTTTATTACTGAGTTATAAACAAAAAATTGAGTTGTTAAAAATGTGATTTTCGAACACAAGATGTATTAGGACCTTTCAGTGACTATACATTTTAGTGTGAAAACAGCACTTCTGTTCCTTTAAGTGAATTACATTTAAAATATGATTTTAAAAAATAGTTGAATAGCACTAAATGTTACTTTATAAACTGGAGATTTATACTTATAAAAGACTTGAATGCCATTTTTAAACCTAAAAATTACAATACAAAAACCTCTCATTTGCTGAAATTGCCATGATCTGAAGTGTCATTTACTTAATGCTTCACAGATGTACGATGCCAAATTGTTAGTCAGACTGCAAAGTATATTTAGTTAGGAAAAAAAGCTTCTAAAACATGTTTTCCTATATTTTACTGACATTTACATGGGGCACTATTTGAAATGTGTCATTTATTTGCACTTTATGATCTATAAATGAAGCTCTCATTTTCTTTTTTCAAATCAAATACATTGTGATTATGACCACAGAACAGTTTTTCCATTTAAAGACACCATTGTGTCTATCATCCCTCAGACTAGGGTCATGTGCTTTTCTGTCCGATTTTTCACTGGGCTTTTCAAAACACTTGCTCTTTGACTTTTCCCCTCAGAGGCTTAGTCATCACTGAACTGTCGCGGTAAGGATGTTCGCTACACAATCGAGCCCACTATTTATCATGAGCCTTTACGCACTTTCAGTAAGCCTCTGTGCAGTGATGGGACAGTCCTAATTTTATCACTAGGTTATTAGTGTTACAAGAGCTGATGAATATTACAGACTGATGAATTTGGCTAACACTGAATGCTTGTCACAGTAGGAGGTCACAGACAAAAATGGAAGAGACTATTGATACATTTCCTTGTGGTAATATGAGTATGCATAAATAAATGGAAAGCTTGGTATTTATTAATATTGGGGGTTTTTAAATGTCATGACTGTGCTACTAAAGTCCATTAGGGGTCAAGAATGATCAGCCATACTAGTGTCAACAGGATGAAGAAACTGGAAAATAAAATGAGAATGTTAAAGAAAATGGAAGTATTTGGACTAAAAGTAATGCAAATAATTAACATGGCTCTCTGTGTCTTACTTTAAAACCTCTTTAGACTATTCATTACAAAACAATAGAGTGGGGTAAAATCTTTTGTAGAGTTCCCTACAATGTAGGGGCTGTTTCTAACAGTTATAACTATGCATATGTTAAATTCACCCATTTGTGAGGAACGGAGATTGTACCATACTTTTGTATATCTGTAACACATGATTTCTTAAACATATAATGAAGCAAAATTAAACATTTACTTACAGAAACTTAATTGTCGACTCTCACAGAATTCTGCATATTGGGCTGAATCCATAATTCGAGTTTGTCTTTCTGCTCTCTGACAGATAAAAAGACACACAAACAATATTTCAGAGCAAGTAGACCATTATCTATGTCTTTGTGACTAAAGTGCAGAATTAAAATTCCATTTTCCTTTCCTGACTTTACTAAGTAAATAGTTTCGTACTGCCATAAAAATCATGAAACTTGAAATTATGATAAGTAACAGTAGTTTTGCAACTTGAGTATTTTGGAAGTGAAGTTTAGAATGCCATTTTCTTCTCCTCTGTTATTGTCATTACAGTGAAAAAACTAAAGGATCTTACTTCTTAGACTGTGTACCAAATTTTCTTAATTGTACCATCCTTTTAGGGGATAATAACAAATCAAACAGAGAAAACTGTTTATCATTATTGCCCAGGTACTAATTTAAAGCTGGGGATTTTCATTATTAAAGTCAGAATCAATGAATGGAATCTATCTACTTTCTCTCAGAACATGGAGCCAGAGCTAACAAGTCCATATTTTAAATGGCAAAGAAAATAAAGAAAAAAGGTAAACACAACACAAAACCTTTCATCTGAGTCCAGGTATGATTCACAGTTTAGTATAGTTTCACTCGTGGGTTTTTGATTCAGTATAGCAGATGTTTGCTGCTTCATTGTCCCACAGGAGGTAGGATAATTATAATTCACCCATAGTTTGGTGGGAAAGAATATGACCGCTTCCGCTTCCTTGGCAAGGGAAACATTTTGAAATGAGACAGGCTGGTACTTCTTGGAATGAGATTCTGGCCAGGAAAGGAAAAAATTCCCTGAGATTTTAATTTTTTTTCTGCTTTGAAGGACTTTTGGTAAGTTTTCTTTATCATAGTTGTGGAGTACATAAGTACAACTAACGTCTAGATATTTTTACATTTTTTTAAACTGAAATTATTCTTTCTTCATTTTGTTTGATTTGGGTAGTGGTCAACTTAATTCTGATGATATATCTGTTGAAGGAATGAATAATGGTACACTAGCTGCTGCTCAGTACAGGAAAGATAGATGGAGTGGTGGGAGTTAAGGTAAAATTTACTAACTCCTGTGGTTTCTTCTAAGACCACTGACTATTTTTTCCCTTGCTTCTCTTCTTCTACTCTGTCCCTCCCTTCTTTCCTTCCTAATCTCGCCCTCACCCCATAGATACAAACATGCATGTGTGTTGACATAAACCCAGACTTCTTTATTTACCCTCTAGGTTTGAGTATCCTTTTTTTTTTTTTTAAGATTTTATTTATTTATTTGACAGACAGAGACCACAAGCAGGCAGAGAGAGAGGAAGGGAAGCAGGCTCCCTGCTAAGCAGAGAGCCTGACGCGGGGCTCGATCCCAGAACCCTGGGATCACGACCTGAGCCGAAGGCAGAGGCCCAGACCACTGAGCCACCCAGGTGCCCGTTGAGTATCCTTTTTGAACATGTATCATCTACGTAATTACATTATATACGTACATACATTACATAATACACACACATGTGCATGAGGATCCTCTCTGCATTGTATCTGAAACATTATGCTTCCTAAAGGGTATATTATTGGGTGAATTTTTATGTACTTTGAAGTATTTTTTAAAAGGATTTATTTATTTTAGTGGAGAGAGGCAGAGGGAAAGGAAGAGAGAATCCCAGGCAGACTCCCCAGTGAGCACGGAGCCTGACGTGGGGCTCAACCTCACAACCCTGAGATCAAGACCTGAGCAAAAAACAAGTCAGATGCTTAAATGACTACACCACTCAGGCACTCCTACTAGAAGTATTTTTTGATACCTGAATGCATTACTTAGTTTTGCCCTTTTTAGTGTATCTGATACATAACTCAGTAAGTGTATGCTAATGGACAGCAGCAAGAGAGAATTTTGAACACCACAAATCAGTTACTGATGTGTTTATTAAAAAAAGTTCCAAGGTTAACAATGTATCATTAATGTGTCTTTGTCTGACTATGTCAGGAATCTCTCAGATTTTTTTTCTAGCTCCTAGAGAATTTCTGACACATGGTAAATGAACAATGAAACCTCCGTGGAATGAACAAATGCTACCATTTTAGTCTACAACATGGCGGACTACCATCACTACCATCACCATAATGTGACTAGGTCTTGATTATCTGTGCATTCCTATAAGTCTTCTCTGCTGCTCTCTGGCCAGGCAGCCTGATCCCACCCAACACATGCGAAACAGAAAGGACTTAGATAAATACAGAAAAAGAAAATTTCTAATGGGACTTTTCTTCCACAAGTTGGACAATTGATAATTTGGTTTCTGCATACATGCTTACATGGCTGATGTATCTGAGTAGTATTTCTGGAAATGAAAGTTAGGAAAACTCATCCCAAGAGGTTCAGGCTGTCAGGGTTGCCAGTTTTAATCAAGCGAGGCATTTAGCTAGATGGGAATCCTGAACCACACTTAAAAGACACTGAAGTACTTTCAGTGATTCCAGCTAACTTCATTCCTTTCAGATCCCTGACTGAGTGTCCATCATCTTTTCTTCATCAAGCATTGTACTTAGGTTTCAATTCCTCTAGCATTGAAACAGTGGAGCCCCATGAAGCTGGCCCTGGGGCACATTCAGGAAGCCAGTGACCAAGCGTCCAAACAGCAAATGCTCAGGGAAGAGCAGCTGACTTGACAGCAAAGATGCACAGGCATCTACAGAACCAGGCATGTCGGGGCACCCAGGTGATTCCATCACCTGGCTCTCAGGGTTGTGAGATCAAGCCCTGCATTGGGCTCTGTGCTGAGTGCGGAGCCTGCTTAAGATTCCCTCTCCCTCTGCTCCTCCCCCTGCATGTGCATGTGCATGCTCTAAAAAAAATAAACAAGAAGAAATAATTCAAAACTACAGCCTATCAGAGCTGGAGGGTGACTTAAAGTTCATCTTGTTCAAACCCCCTCATTTTAAAGATAAGGAAATTGAGGTTCAGAGAGAAGTGATTTGCCAAAGGTGGTCCAAGTTAGCACAGAAGTCCAGGACTCTCAGTTCCCAAGCCAGCTTATTTTCATTATGAGAAGCTATCTTCAACCTACAGTAATGTTTTTACTCCAATATTTTTCTTTGGAATCCTCTAAAGTCTATGCATTCCCTTACTAAACTGTAACACACGGCCACCATAGTTAATGTGCTCAAAGTGTTCATGGCCAAACAAAATTAAGTAAGGCCCTGTGTCAGCGAAGAAGGCACAACCTGGGGGTAATTAAACGCAGGGTGTTCTAAATGTAACGTACCTGACAGTGCACAGGTGTGCTGCAAACACATCACAGGTGTGCAAACACACTGTAGCCCCAACCACCTTTTCAGTGCTGCACAAGGTTGGGGCAGCAGAACCCCCAGGCTGGTACCTCGAGATAAGCTGCCTTGTCCATTTACCTTGGTGTGGCATAAACAATATCATTTTCTGTGTGTGCCCTGACATGAGCGAGGTTGGGCAGCAGTTCTACAAACACCACCAACCTTGATTATTACATGAGACAGCGCATGCGTGCTATTCACAGCATGGTCAAGTACACTCGAAATGAGATCAGAGACACGGGCTGGCGGTCAAGGATGCTGAGGATGATACAGATATGGTCATCATGCTAATTTCTGTTTACTTCTCTCTCTTCCCCAAGAATTATTTCAAATAACCAAAGGAAAGGGACAAAAGTGGCCTTGCAAAAGGATCCAAATCACTCAGCATCTGATTATTTTATCTCTAGTCTGTACACTATCACCTCAAAGTTGGGAAAGGCAGGAAATATCTAACCATCATAGGCTCTGTGTTCTTTAAAGATAGTGACTATGTTTTCCTTCTCTAATCTCAGCGTTGGCCAATTTTTGGCTTGGATTTACCCGGGCCCCAGTAAATGTTGCTGGCTCGCTGACTGAGCAGATGGGTAGATGGATGGAGGCAAAAGAAATGCATATAAATTTTTGTTGTCTGATCTAAAATCAGGAACTGTAATATTTATAATTAAGTTGTCCAAATTCCAGAGATGGTAGGCAGCTTTTTAAAGACAAAGTCCCATTAAAAAAAAAACAAAAAAAAAAATGAGACATTGGCCAACTATTAAATAAGCTTGGTTCCTATTTCCTGTATTGTCCTGATTCTACTTTCCCTTCCACCTCGATTCAGATCACCCATTCCAATCCACATGGAGGTGCTCACTGACAGTCCTTTTCTATTCCCGGTACCGTAGGAAATCTCTGGAAAAGATGCAAGGGGGAAAATCATAAGCCTCATAGGACAGCATGGTCACAGTGACAATGCTGACTGACAATGCCTGTCTATTCTTTTCAGAGAGCAACACAATAACCTTTATTTATTTTTTTAAAGATATTATTTATTTATTTGACAGAGAGAGAGAGACAGTGAGAGAGGGAACACAAGCAGGAGAAGCCAGAGAGGGAGAAGCAGGCTTCCCATGGAGCAAGAGCCCGAGGCGGGGCTCAATCCCAGGACCCCAGGATCATGACCTGAGCCGAAGGCAGAGGCTTAACAACTGAGCCACTCAGCGCCCCACAATAACCTTTAAAATAAACTGTTTTAACAGCTCCATTTTACAGTTGAGGACACTAAGATTTCAGAGAAGTAAAAAAAAAATTTTTTTAAGACGTATAGTTGATAAAGAGGCCAAGCTAATAAATAAAACTTGAGTCTAAATGACCTCTCCGAAGTGTATCACTGAATAATCATGGCAGATTAACCACAGCTTCTGTTCATACTGGATGTTCTCAAATTACACAGTGGACTGCCACAGGAACGAAAGGTCATCTCTGGACTAGTCATGCTTTTGTATCCACAAGTCCAGTTTGTTTTCTTCTTATCTGTTAATTCTACCCACTCTTTGGTTTCATTAGGTATTCGTACTGCTCTTGGAAACTCATAAAAATATGGTGCATGCCCAGAGGCTTTTTAAAAAATTAAACCTTACTAGTATTACAACATAACAAAGTATTACCATATAGGGGCATACAAGGAAAACTCACTTTTGGAAGAATTATTCCTAAGATTTTCCAAGCACCCAATGATATATCAAAATTTCATTCAAATGGCTTTCTAAAAAGGTAAGAGAGAATAGTTATGCTAATAGTCATTCACCTCACTACCAAGAAGTTACAGCTTTTTCTGGTTATTGTAAAACAAACTCAGAAGGCAGAATTCCATGCCAGATGAACTCATTTTTTGGAGGGTCCTACCTAAATGAAAACAGGGAAGGAAGTGTCCCAACAGATGCATTACCTAGTGTAATCCATTTGTTTGTTTGATACCTTGAACACAACAGACTCCTAGTATGGATTTGTTAATTTAAATGTTCAGTACCATGTTTTCATTTCAATTAACATGAAACTGCTTGTGTCTTGGAAAAACACTTTCAGCAGTGACAATCACCATTTGCCCGTCTCTACCAGTCTGAGGCCAGATTACTTATGCAGCATACAGTTTCATTTAAATTCTCCACATGCTTTCACTGAAGCATACGTAAAGGTTAGAGAAACTATGTGCTGGCATTATCTCTTGGCGGCTTCTCAAGACACACGACATTTATCTTTCTCCAGCAATACGGAATCATAGAACATAACTTTTAAACCAAAATGAAAGTTTATCTGTCTCACTTCCACCTTGGATTTTTTAAAAAAATCTTACTTTGATTACTCTTAGAAGTCCCATGATTGAAATGCGAAGTCCCTTCTGCATGGAAAAGGCAAAATGCCAACAGTAATCTGCCAATGACCTCATGTTAAACAGGAATCGGCTGCTGAAGTTGAAAACCTCAGATGGAGTGGCTGGCGACGGCATCCAGCAATGTGAAAGCATGCAAATTACGGAATGTGTATACATGTTCATGTATGTTGTGGTTCATCTGCAGAATGATACTAAATAGATCAGTAAACATCACAGACTGCTCAAGAAACTTAGAAACCATATCCCCAGCTCCCAGCCGATAAGCTGAGGTTAAAGGGTTTACCTGGATTGTTGCAGGGTCAACTTGGTACCAAGGTATGTGCTCATTCGGCTTGGGGATCGGTCTGTAATTTAGTGGATTCTCAAGAGTCAAGTGAGTCTCCCTCCAACTATCTGGTGTGTTTTCCTTGCCTTTACATACAACTACAAGGCTCATCAGTTTGGGCCTCGAGTCCTGCAACTGGTTCCTGGCTGGTTCCTTCCAAATATAACTCTCCCAACCCATCTAGGTATGACAACTTTAAATAAAAATAGAGAGAAAAGGCCATGGCACATAGCAAGAACTTACCATATTGGGGCCTCCTCCAACCCCCCACCCCACTTTCATTCCTTTGCCTCATAAACTTAAACAAATGGCTCTCAGCTGAACACTGCATCAAATTCAAGCTCAAATGCCTGGCTTCCAAATGCAAGCACAATCTGGCTCATTCTCTATAGGCAAGCAGTGTTCTCACCAAACCTAATATCTTCTGTGCTTTACTCAGGTCACCCTTTGTCACATCTGCCATGTTGCTGTCCCGTGTCCCTCCCCCATGACTGTGCTGGCCATCTCCCTCTCTTCCACACTGTATTGAACTCCTTCCCCTTCAGCATAGGTACCACCTCCTTTAGGAAGGTTTTCTCTGAAGTTCTCAGGTCACCCTGATTTCTCTTCTGGAACATTTGTTCTTCTAGATAGATTATACCCCTGCACTTTCCCATGTGTGTGTCCTACACTTATATCCCCTTAAAAGTTGTAGTTCTAGGATTATTAACTGAAAACGGCAATTAAGAACTGGAATCTTTGTGTCTTGATTTGTGTCTTGGTCTGTAGAAATGTCTAGAAGCATGCATGGTATATTTTAATAGTACATATCTCTGGGGTTAGCATTACAGGGAGGTTTTAGTTTTTCACTTTCATATTTCAGTGATGTTTTAACTTGTTCTTAGGTGAATTACATTAAGAAAAAAAATATATTTTTAAAAATTTATTTATTTGTCAGAGAGCGAGCGAGCGAGCACAGGCAGACAGAGTGGCAGGCAGAGGCAGAGGGAGAAGCAGGCTCCCTGCCGAGCAAGGAGCCCGATGCGGGACTCGATCCCAGGACGCCGGGATCATGACCTGAGCCGAAGGCAGCCGCTTAATCAACTGAGCCACCCAGGCGTCCCAAGAAAAAATATTTTTAAAAATAAAAAGAATCTAGGGGTGCCTGGGTGGCTCAGTTGCTTAAGAGGCTGCCTTCGGCTCAGGTTGTAATCTCGGGGTTCTGGGATCGAGCGCAGCCCGTGTCTGGCTCTCCACTCAGCAGGGAGTCTGCCCCCTCCCGGGCTATCCCCTCAAGTTCTCTCTCTCAAATAAATAAATAGAATCTTTATAAAAGGAGAGAGAGAATTTAAAAGTAAAGAAACTCCTCTTGAATTAACTTTGTTTGACCTACAGGAAGTCATTAAATAAATGTCCACACATACAAATAAGCAAAGCTTTTATCAAGAGGCAGAAAATCACAGAGGAACAGCACAAGTTTGGCTATACGTCCTCACAGAGTGAGAGAATGCTGGCGAGAGAGGGGGAAAAGAGAATGTTACTGTATTATTTAGGGAGCCAATGCAATCCACACTGTTTCTGAATCATACAACTGAATAAAAAGAAAATATATTTTCTATTTCACTGTCTAAAAAATAAAGCTTTCCATCCTGCTTATTTGTTCTCCCCACATGATTTTTCAAAATAGTCAATTTTGTGTGTCCAAGGTATTAAGAATATATTATAGTAATCATAGGAAGTTCCCTAAAGAAGTAGTTAGAGACTCTAGGAGAACATTCAAGGGGTTTAAAGGGAATTTTGTGCTAAAAATAAGTGAATAATTCCCAGAAAGTACAAAGCAACAGTGATTAAGAAATACACAAAAGAGTATTTGTAATAGTGGCTCATAATAGAGTTGTTTCAAAATATTGAATTTTGGGGGGGTCTATAATGGATCTAGATATATTAATTAATATGACTACAGGAGTTTTTTCTATTATATTCTAAACTATCAAGAACGAGCATGAACTGGTCACATAAGGAAAAACGAGCATGAATTGGTCACATAAGGACCAACTTCATAAGTTGTTACTTAAATAGTACATTTAAAATAGTTTCAATATCTATTAAAATTTTTAAAATATGAACTTATTAAGCTAGTAGTGGGGAAGATTACACACAATAAATTATTTCCTATCCTGGAATAAAATGTGTGCGCTCTAAGGAAAGGATAATTTTTTTCCTTGTAATCTAGTACCATGCAACCACACAATTCTATGTTTAGTTGTAAATCCTCATACAGTGTTAGTACTAATTTTTACTAATGTTTCCCTGAAACTGTAAACATGCTCTGGAATAACTAGGTTGGCAAATAATATAAAAAGCTATGTGAGTGTCTACCCAAACTAGTTCTTTAAAGTAATAGAAGAAGACTGACCTCTTTTTTATTTTCCTGATTGAGGATGCTGTAACCCTTTTTTGTGGCTTTTATTTGGCTGCATATCCAAAAGTGCTTGTACTGAATTAATACATATAAGCTCTTTAGGTATTCCGAATAATATTCCTAGGCATTCTCATTGGTTTATGTAATATCCAGATGAGTCGACATGGCTTTAGAGTCTAGCAAATATAGGAGGATATAATTAAATATTTTAGTTATTTGGGATAAAATTTTACAAAACTGCCTGGAAAATATGCATATAAAGCCACTCCTGCACAAAATGTAGTCCATATTTTCTCTTTAACCTTGAGCTAGAGCTGTAGACCCTTCCATTTTCATTTAGAAAGATCAAATTCTCAAGCAGTTTAACACACATATCGGATGGAGGCTGGCTTCACTTACATAGTGGGAAAATCTGGCACCTTCAAAATAAAATCCTATGGAGGAGGAAGCTTGTCAGTGCAACGTGGCTCTCATTATCCTCTTCAAGGATATAGATGGAACTCTAACAGAACAAGGGAGTTCCTGCTTGGAATCTCCCTTTGTTGCTACTATGGGATACATTTAAGTTTTTTTTTTTTAATAAGGATTTTATTTTTGCATGTAAAAATAAAATTTTTATCTTATATTACTTCATCAATTAATTCCCTCTAAGGCCCCTCAGCCCTACCTTTAAAAATATATCTAGAATAAACCACTCTTCATCACCTTCCACCTTCGCTGCTACTGCTCTGGTTCAAGCCATCATGATCCTCTCCCTAGATTAGGGCAACAACCTCCTAATGGGTCTTCCAGCTTCCACTCTTCCTCCCCCCACCCCTGCCAGTCCATTCACCACACAACAGCCAGAGGGAGCCTTTAAAAGATGAAAACCGGGTCATGTCATTTATGATCAGAACTTCCAATGGTGTCTCATCATGCATAGGATAAAAGGCAAGATTCTCAGGATAGCCTAGAAATCGCTACACAGTCTTGTTCCCTGTTACCTCTCTGGTCTCATTTCCTAGTACTCTCTCTCCTCCTTACTCCGCATCCCAGCCACACTGGCCCATCCTGAGGTTTCTGAAGAATGCCAAACACACTCCCATCCCAGAGCCTCTGCATTTGCTACAGCCCTGTCCCAGTGATCTTCCTGCCACATCACTGTCTGGCTTGCTCACTCACTTCCTTCAGGTCTCTGTTCGAAGGTCACCTTATCAGAGAAGCTGTGTATGACCAACTTCATAAAGAACAGCAGCTTCTTGCCGGTCATTCTCTCTCTATTACGCTGCCTCCTTTTTCTGCAAAGCTCTGGCTATCATCTGCCACACTAACATACTTATTTGTTTATTGTTCCTTTCCTTTCAACTAGAATGCAAAGATACATGAAGGCAGAGACTGTGTCTATTTTATTCACTGCTAAATCCCCAAAGAGCTGGACACCCAGTAGGTGTTTCATAAACATTAGTAGAATTAACTATATATTTATATTCATTCTACATTCTGTATGTGGAAAAGCTAAAACCTCGAAGGAGGGGTTTCTCAGCCTTGGCACTACTGACATCTTTGTTGTGGGGGCTGTCCTGTGCATTATAGGATGTTCAATGAATTCCTGACCTTGACTGACTAGATACTAACAGCGTCTACCTACTACTTCCTGGGTTGTGAACACCAAAATGTCCCCAAGTATTGCCAGATGTCCCCTAGAGGGCAAAATCATACCCAACTGAGAACCACTGCTCTCAGGGGAAGGGGACGACCCCTAGTTGACTCAGTACTATGTGTCAGGTGCCATGGTTGGTCCTTTCCATTATCTCTTTTAAGTCTTCTAATAATCTCAAGGGACACATGTGGTTCTTATTTTTAAAATGAAGAAGCTATAGCTCAGATGTTAGGTGACTTGTCTAAGGTTGCTAAACAAATAAAGTTGCTGCCATCTCAAACCAAGTCTGTCTTATCCAAAGTTTATGTTCTTTATTTTTGCTATTAACCCTCATAAATGAAATGGCCAAAAACAGAGATCCTTTGATAGAGGCAAGAGAAGCGGACTTAAGAGTCCTCCAATTTTCCTCCTCCTCTGAAAGGTATTCCCCAGTGAAACACCAAAAATTGTAAGACAGAATTTGAAAACCACTCGCTCTCCTACGCTGTCTGCCCTTCAAGGAACAAGTATTATGCTTCTGTATCTGGTTTCAGAACTGAGGCCACTTTAGACATGAGATTCACAAGATGTCCACGATACTGAGGGAACAATTAACCCCCATGTGTCAGTCTGGATGATCTTTAAAAATGTAATCATGTTGTGTCATTTCAGTTAAATCCCTCCTTGGTTCTGACACCACGGTCTATTGCAAAAATGACAGGTTTATCTGTGGGGCACATACAAAAGAGTGCTTCTAAAATTAGGACCAAAACACATGTTACTTGGAACGCTCCTGAGTCAATGCGACAGAGTCCGTGCTCACCTTGCATTAGAACCCTCCTCCCTGTCCACAAGCCGCACTACTGGTACCAGAAATGCCCAGCAGCAGCCCAACTAGCTGGCTCAGTAATGGATCAGAACGATCAGTTTAAAGTCTTCACTGTTCAGAATTTATGTTGATAGTTGTATATACAACATTTAAAAAATTGGCTATTCCTAGAGTAAACCTTAAGTGTTCTAACTAGGAAGATAGCTTAGTATGATGGTCAAATGATTCATTTAGAAATTTTCAACTGAAGGAAAATATTACTGTAGACCAACTTTGATATGAATGGGGCTATCAAAAAACATGTTTTAACAGTAAATATGAATCACACGCACTTTAAAAATTCATAAAGAAGGAAGATGAAGTGATGAGAAGATGAATAATGAAGACTACTACATTATGCCCCAGTGAAGAAATGAAGTCACCAGTCTCTGGAAAATTCTCAAGGGAATGTATTATAGAGGAAAAAAATAGGCTTTTACAACTGGGTACCATCTGAGGTAAGATTAGCAACAAAACAAACCAAATTAAATTGTTTATTCCCTACCGAGAATGCGCTTCATCATTTTACAGCTGAAGTTTCTTTTCTCATAACTGGCTGAGTTGTTTTCATGAGTCAGAAGTGAACAAGTTCATCAACAGAAATAGGCCACAGCCACTGATGTAGCTGAAAGCACGAGTTAACATAAAACAAAGGAAGAAAATGATTTCCAGAGTATGCCAAGTTTTAATCAGCAGCAACAGACTTGACCAAATATGGCTATAATGTGAATACAACAGTAATCATCATAGCTATCGAAATTGCTTTTGTTTCCAATGTAATACAAGAAAATTCCTAAATATTTAACAGGAAAAAGCAGAAATGTCTACACATTCAGAAAAGGAATGTCTATTTTCAACTCTTATCTTTAAAAAAGTCTACCTACTGAAATTAGAAAATAAACAAAACCAGATACCATCTTTAAAATCACTGTGTTTTCAAGATCTCTGAAAGATTAAGCACTGGAGGGATTTATCTCCTGAAGAAGCCCTGGATGCACTTAGATTTGATGTTTCCAGCAGCCCCAACACTATGACAGCCTCTTGGGCTTCAAAGAATGCAGAGCAGCAAAATCCCCTGGAATCATAAATGTAAAACCTATAATTATGGTTATTTAACAAAATGGTTTCTGTTAAGATATTTGATGATGAAATGCCCATCCTCAGATGTCAGTGCCCAAATTTTAATCAGCCTTTACTCATAAGTAAATGTGTTCTAACTGTTATTTGATTAAATGTCAGTGGCCATTAGGCCCAGTTCTTAAGTAAGAAGGCTTACAGCAGGCATGCCACAGAGAGGGTGTGGAATGGATTATGAGGAAAGATGAAGAAAGGAGAATTGTTTTAGTAACTTGGTGATGTGAGGCACAGTTTCACCTTAAAGCAACCACAAAAACTTGAAAGAAGTAGAGGGCAACTTTGGCAGCCGGCAGAAGGGAAGCTCAGAGGTGGTAAAATGGGTGAAGTCAAGTGAGGAGGAATCAGAGCACAGAACAGCAGCATTTCTGAGTTTCATGTATATTGTCTCACTTGCTGGTCCTCTCAACAACTGTGAGATGTAGGAAGATCTGCTGCTCGTGACGTCTCCATTTTAGAGACAAAGAAACTAAAGCTTGTTTACTCTCTGTGGCTTTTTTAAGAAACTTGTTTTGAAATAATTTTAATTTACAGAAAATTTGCAAAATTTAGTGCAGGCAATTCTGCATCTTCTCCAGCCTTACCACCCCAATCTCTCCTTAACCCTTCTGATCTGAGAAGCCAAGCCGAGTCATGTGTTTGGTACTGGATTTAGAGTTTCTGTGGCTTTTCATAAAGGCAAGACATATTGCTAGAAAGACTAATGATTCCTACTCCAAACCTGTGCTCTTTTCACTGTATCATTGACTCCTTTAACAAAGCTCCTTATTTAAACATGGAATTTTCTTTCTGAATATAGACAGGACTATCCAAGTAAGTTTAACCTGAGTGAAATTACTTAAAGGGTACAACTGTACATTACTACTATATGTTACCATTCTACATACCTATAAAGTGTGCAGTAATCTAGAACATTCTACCTGAAATGTTCTTTAGTGGCTCTAGTAATAAACTGGTTTAGTTTTATGGAACTGAAAACTCTAAAACTTGAACTATGTGCAGTTTTGACAAGATCTAGAAATGCATTCTAACATGAATATGTAGTAAGATATAAGTGAACAAATGTCACAAAACTACAGAGTGACTTCTGAAGAAGCACACTGAATTTTCAGTCATTTTGCGGGAGGAGAGCAGGCAGTGTTAGATAGATAGCCCCAGTAATTTGATCTTTCATAGATGCTGTAAATTCCTTCACTGATTCTGGTTGTACTCGTTATGAGAGGAAGGTTGTATCTAAACTCAATTCCATTTGTATGTATACCTTGGAAATTTCGCCATGTTGCACATTTTTATAGAGAAGATGTGATGTGAGAAGATAGCTACTACTTGTAGGTGCTGGGTACTGAGCTAGGTACATTATATTTGTTACCACAAATCCTTCCCAACAGTTTGAAGAGGCAGGTTCTGTGGAAGAATCTGAGACTCGGAAACATTAATTTGTCTAGGATAACAAGGATACCCTGGTACAAGAAAGGGTTTCAACTATGATTTGAACACCGAAATCTGTCTAACCAAAGCCAGTGCTCTGGTTAGAACACCACGCAGTCTAAAGAGAACATTAGAAAGAAGACGGACATGCCATAGTTTCCTGAAAGAGAAAAATAATTCTGTCATTCTATAATAAAGGCTTTATCATCTTTTGTGATGACTGCACCATCCTTGATTAGGAAAATGATGCCGGAGAAAAAATATACTCAACACTGGAGAGCAGATGTATAATATGGTGTGTGTTTGTGTGTGTGTGTGTGTGTGTGTGTGTACGCATGCAAGCATGCACATATGTGTTGTCAGTTTGTAGCTTTTAGGAGGGAGTGCATTACTGTGACATAAACATGGTCTCATCTGTCTGGAAAGGTCATCTTCTTTGAAGGAGTAAGAAATAAGGAGGGAGGGCAGCATGAGGTGAGAGTGGGGAGAACAGAGTTTAGTTGGCTGGTCATAGCCGTCCAATAACCCTGATGGTCACTGGAGCAACAGCCTTCGTAACCAGATTGACTGCAGGTAGGGGCATTAAAAAAATAAAACAAAACAACAACAACACAAAAACACACCATGTAGGCAACATTGAAATGAATGGTGAACATGTGATCTTGTTAAAATAACAAATTAAAATTCTTCATAGCATAAAAGCCAACTTCTTAGAATTCTTTAATACTGGTGCTTTCCTGGTACATTTACAATATGATGAAATGAACTAAAATTTGATTTCTACACAATTTTTAAGTGAGACTCCTTCTGTACCACATTGGGTATCCCATAAGTACAGTGAAATGAAGCAGTACTTTGTAGACCCTCTTTTGCATAGTATTCTTTAGAGGGTAGAAAAACATACAGCCCAGATGGGACTTATTTTCTACGGCATAGCATTTTAATTTCTTAAGTATCAGCATGGGTATTTTGATCAAAAACAACAACAAAACCTAACATCAAGTCTTTTTTCCTATTTTCCTCTGGAAGGTAAGAGAAAGTAAATCTAATAAATGCTGAATGATTTCTTCAATCTTGTGGGGTTGGGAAGTCTGGATAAACAAAACCCTTTAAATAATACAAGACTTAGGCTGAAACTCATTAAGACGTTAACACTTGTCCCGTAGGTAGGATAGTTCCTTGACCATTGCAGCCACATGACAGAATATTCCTTTGTATAAAAAATCAGACTTAATTTGCCAATAATCTAAGAATTAACAAGAAGGAAAAAAAAATAGTGTCAGCTTTGGCACGGACTGTGAGAGCCCATACAGAAGCCTGTGGGAGAGGGGCCAGGACAAGCCACCATTTTATACCCTCCTTGACACATCAAAAGTGATGAGTTCACAGGACAGCTGAGAATTATCTGCTCTCATCATGAGGCACAAAGAAATTTTGTTTCACAACTTATGAGTTCATTTTGCTGGCATAAACTAGGCCCTGTCTGAGAGAACCTGAATTTCTACTAGCATCAGGCAATACAGAGTCCAACTGCTGCCAAATGGAATGCAACTGTCAAATGCCTTCCATTTATGACTTGCAAATAAAACTATTTTTATACCAGACCAGGCCTATTCTAGGATACTAATGACTTTCTTGAAGTTTATTCTCAATTTTATCAACCTGGATGGGGGGCTCATCCCCAGGTTTTCCTAGTTAAAATATTTTTGGTTGCATGCAATCTGATTCAGAATTACAGTTACTTAAGCAAGACACTGGAGATAGTCTCCAGCAAGACAATAAGCAAGATTCTGGAGATGATAAGTTCAGACTTGACATAACCCCTTGCTGAAGTCATGAGGACCTCAGCATCTTCCAGCATTACATCTGACATTTTTCTAAGCTGTGGCTTTTTTTTTTCTTTCCCATTTTAAAAGTCAGCTATCCTTTTTATTGAGACATAACTGACATCTAATAATGTGTAGGCTGTGGCTTTGTCTTCACGATTCAGAATGGCTTTTAGAGCTCTGGATGGTACATCTGCACAAAGTTATCAGATGTAGGGAGGTGAGAAAAAAAACGTGAATGTACTCCTGTTTTACGAAAACTAACAGGGTGGTTAGATAGAGTATTCAGGCTTATATTTTACTGGCCAGATCTCCGTAGTATGATCAGACCTAGCAGCAAGATAGGAAGAGGAAGGCCATATTGTGTCGGGAGGGCAGTATCAACAGCCACAAATCAGTTTTGTAACAAAGAAAGAAGCAAATGGCTATTGGGTGGTAAGTAGCGGCCTCTATCATGTTGGCATAGGACTGAGGTAGGAGTCATCACATTTACGTGATTTAGCATACTGATTTCCAGGCCTGATCTGTACCAGTCATAAGAGCTGAGGCTAAAGAGTAAGGATTCTCTCCCAACACATCACTCACCAACTTAAAAAAATGCATTTTATATATTTTTTAACTGCATGGAGTGTTCTCAGAAGATAAGGAAACGACAACACTAAGTCAAACAAATAACCAAGAACAAGCCTATTCCAAAATGACTGAGATGCTCTGTCTAGAAGAAATCGATTTAGTTGCATTTAATCTCTTCCTAAGTCAGGGGCGGCACAACAACGACTCAGTGAAGGTGAGTGATATGAAAATGGGCTTGGCAAATGATTCACTCCAATGGGGGCTAAATGCCCTGCCATTTTTAGTCTATGCACTTTGCATAAATCATGGCTGGCAGGGTGGGGACATTGCTCTTGACCTGTTCTCTTCTTACCTTTTAGTGGAATCCTAGCTATAGTTAATGAAAAGCTACCAATCTCAAACTTCATCAAAGAAAGAAAAGATGATTAAAGTAGACTGGAGTGGGAAGGGCTGAAGTGATCCCAAGAACAATGAACTCGAAAGCGACAGAGTATCTTCGGCACTGGATATAAATCCGTGCGGGGTGAATTTTAATAATGAGGCAGGCCATAATATCTGAAAAACACTTCTTCACTTTTTAATGAAAAACTTAAAATTGCAAAAAAGGCAAATATTGCAAACTTTTCAAGAGGTCCTACATTTATGCACTGTTTTATTTTGGTGAGAAAGGTAACAAACAACAAGTGAATGAGATGCCATTCAAGATGTATCTGAAAAGGAAAGAAGAAGGTACATCACAGGATTAATACAATTTCACCTCTCTCTATTTTCAAAATCAACAGTGCTAATAACAGTGGAGTCCTAATCTTAATCTAAAGCTGTAAAATATTCTTACATAATTCTGAGGGCCATTCTACATCATCAGGTGAAGGCTGGAATGCCCAGTGAAGACAATGCAGACCTGGGACTCAGAAGACCTGCACTTTAGGTCTTGGTTTTGCCTCTAATGGTTGCTTCCTTGGTGGCTGAATTCTCTCTTCTTGAATACAGCTCTGATGATCTGTGGTTCTGTGGTTCCCTATCCTAGGGAGGTCTTGAAATGTTTAGAAATACTTCAGAACTGTGGGCCCTAAGATTTAAGAGACCAGACAACCTGTTCAAGTCGATGATGGAAACAGTTTCAGTCAGTTTGCAATGATTCTGAGCTAGAAGAAAATCACTGGGAGAAACCAATGGGTTCCTAACTTCTGAGAAACAGCCAGGTATTTCAAAACCCTGGAAGTGTGTGTGCACCATATCACCCACAGCAATGACATAGCCCTGTCACCCGCTGCATGAACTTCCCACAGGACTCCCATTGCTCACACAGAAGGACACTGGGTTTAGAAAACCAGAAGGTGCTGCGATACTGAATGGAACAGATACTGTGGCATTTGTAAGACTCTGCACTTTCATAACAGAGGGAGAGAGGAAAAAGAATTCCGGGGACACCCCCCTCCCCGCCCCACTTCCAGGAAGTTAAAGGACAGGAAGCTCACTATCCCTGTGGCCTCCAATACCTCCCCCTCAACATGCTCCTTCCTGGAGAGAATTAGGTCTGATGCAAGAAACTTAGCTGCACACACTGATGAACTCTGCAAAAGGTACAAACTACTACGCAACTCATATGGAAGCTGAATATCTCTTTTAAGAACAAGTAAGATATATGCTGTAAGTTTTTAGTAATCAGTTTTTTTCTTAGAGAAGAGTATCTAAGACACTGTAATATTCAAAGGCACGTAAATGTTCTCTGAAATTAAGAGCACATTTTCAAATGATTGTCTAACTCAGATAAACATAGATGCGACCAAGAAAAGAGAAACTTTGTAATCAATAAGGTTATTTATATATATATATTTGTATATATATTGTATATATATTGTATACATATATTTATATATATATTTGTAATAAAATAAGGTTATTTATAAATCATCAAAGCCCAATACCTGTTCATTGTACTAGTCTATACACAGAGTCACTTAAGTAAACTTAAGTAAAACTAGTAAAACTAGTCTTTGGTATTCTGATCATAAGAAATCAATAGTAAGGCTTCAAAAATGAAGGTAAATCCAGGAGATACATTTTAAACTTTCTTACTTCCTTTAAGAAAGTTAATGTCTATTTTCCAATAACAAAGGTGGAGGGTTCCTTCAGTAGGCAGGAATAAGAACATACCTTTGCATATTCCTTAAGAGAAGCATCTCCTGGGCTATTAACTGAAGAGGGAAAAAAAAAACCAAAACCACCGTGTCCCTATGAAAAAGAAATCAGATTTGGTATGCTTGTGACACTTTAAAGACCATATTATGTGGGAAAACAAAATAAACATTTGACCTGGCAAATGAAAATGGATTTGGAGTTTCAACATATTTGGCAGACAGGTAGAATTAAATTCAAGTAAAGTATGCAGAGAAACTAGTATAGTATTTAAATATTTGCTTAAGTAATGCAGTATCTAAAATGACATATTTGAAGACATGTTTTTGTTGAAATGTTTTACAGTTTTAGTGAGGATATTTTTTGAGAAAAAGCTTGACTGGAGCATATTTTACTTTCTCTCTTTGTCATTCTGTGAACTTCTGTGGGATTTCTGTATTTACTCTTTCATGAGTCATTTTCCTTTAAGTCTCAGATAACTATGTAATATCCCCTGTAGCTTTTAAAAAGAAACTAGATTTAGATTACAAAAATGAAATCTTGAAGTGAGATACTGATGGGCTCAAGAGCCAACTCCAGTGCGGGCTATACGTGATGGGGGGACGAATGGATGAATGGTCTGGGGCAGGAGGCAGCTTGGGCATGGTCTGCCTGCTCTTGCTTACCCATCGCTGTAAGGCGAACCTTACAAGCCTCCTCATTAGAGTGGGGCAGGAGGGCCCTGCCTTTCAGCCACATTTGCCAGGTCTAGGCCTGGACGCCCAACACAAGCCGGGTCAAAGAGAGGCCACTTCCTTGACACTTGAAATTGGTGACCCAGAGAACTGGGTCTGGCTCTCCCTAGGTGATGAAGCTAATTTGGGAGCACCTGCTGGCAGAATGTTACCTACCACACACACAGAGAGAGGAAAAACTTGATTTCACTGGTGTCTGGGTTGTAGTTCCTACGATCCAGCTGTATGTCTACCCTTGGGTTGCTGAGAAGATATACATCCTTACATAATGAGAAATTTGTCTATTTGTAGAGTTCACTATTTTTCTAAGCAACCTATCAAACAAA
Source organism: Mellivora capensis (assembly GCA_004024625.1). Lineage (NCBI taxonomy): Eukaryota > Metazoa > Chordata > Mammalia > Carnivora > Mustelidae > Mellivora > Mellivora capensis. The sequence goes on along the minus strand of PISX010013794.1, from coordinate 31,024 downwards.
TTATAAATCAATATTTTATAAATTTGTCCTCCCTAGTCTCTACAAGAATCCGTGATCCTTTTTAAAAAAAGATTTTATTTATTTATTTGAGAGAGAGAAAAAGTGAGCACAAGCAGCAGGGAGAGGGAGAAGCAGGCTCCCCACTGAGCAGGGACTCCGACATGGCACTCAATCCCAGGACCCTGGGATCATGGCCTGAGCCAAAGGCAGATGCTTAACTGACTGAGCCACCCAGGTGCCCCATGAATCCATGATCTTTGTACTGTCTGTACAATCACAGAACGAAGAGTTGAAGTATAACTCCCATGGCACCTTTCCATCATCATCCTGAAAAAACTGATGTCTTTCCTATATGTAACCAAACTTTCTTTTATTCAATAGCACACTGAATTATATCTACATTATGAATTCACCATTAGGACACTGCCAGTAGCTTGGACATACATTACATAAAGGCTTAAACACAATCATCAAGTCCTTTACTCAGGCAGAAATATCTTCCTAAATAACCAGGCAAGAAAGCAGGTTGAGGTACCAAATTTCTATTCAATACTGGTTTCTAAAACTAGTAGTTTTCTGTTTCCAGAGAAAACAAGCTTGATAAGAGAATTTCTAGAGATGACAAGCAGTTCTGTGTCACTGAAAATTAATGAGCATATAAAGGTTTATAATTAAAACTAAATTATAGAATCCTCCAACTCATAAATATATCTTAAAAGTGTTTAAGTTAAAAATGTATCTCCTCACAGAAATACTGTCTTAAATAGTGGTTAATTCCCACATAATCTTTAAAAAACTCTCTAATCCCTACACATCTGGATTATACTCAGTTTATGGAGGGATCTGAAGGGGCATAATTAAGAGAATTTTGTCCCCTTCCCATATGGATGAATACTGTTCAAAATTCTGAAAACATGAAGTTGGTATTTGATACCTTCTCACATTATTTTTTAAATCTCAACTTCCTAGCATCCCTCTTTTGAATTTTCTTCCCCACAAGCACACAATATAGCATACTGCTTAACGTTCTTAACTCTTTAAATTGCCCTACGGTTCAAAACTGCCTTTCTCCTTACTGACCAGAATAGTTTAGACCAAGTCCCTTTCAGCTAGTGAGTGAGATGTAAACAATGTGATTCACACCAATATATAAATAACCAAATGTCCTTGGCCCTTCATGTGTTTTCAAAAATTTTGAAAGAAGACACAGTAATCTCTTACCAACTATTTTGAAAATTTGTGGATTTAAGATAACCATGATTCACATTTGAAAAACAAGTAGGGGCGCCTGGGTGGCTCAGTGGGTTAAGCCTCTGCCTTCGGCTCAGGTCATGATCTCAGGGTCCTGGGATTGAGTCCTGCATCGGGGCTCTCTGCTCAGCAGGGAGCCTGCTTCCCTTCCTTTCTCTGCCTGCCTCTCTGCCTACTTGTGGTCTCTCTCTGTGTGTCAAATAAATAAATAAAAATCTTAAAAAAAAAGAAAAACAAGTATGATAAATCCATTATCTTTTCAAATCTGTGATTCTGCTCATAAATTACCTGAAATGCCAAAGAAAAGCAAAAATAAAGCAAAATATCTTTACTCAGCCTTGAAATTAGGGAGGCTAGTAACTATACACAATCAAACCCAAGGAATTTCTTCCAGATAAAAATCACTACTTTTCTTTTCCAGATAATCCACACACTGGTTTTCCTTCCTAGCACTTACAGTTTTTAACTGTGATCCTACACAAGGCGTAATCTCTGTGCATCAGGGTCCTAATAAGAATAGACTGTACCACATGGGTACACTGTGATACTAGCTTATACATAGACTAGGGTTTAGAACAGTGTCCGGCAGGTAGTAAGTCCTATACAGGACTCTGCTGTCATTACTACTATGGTTATTTCAATGTTATGCTACACATTCTGTCAAGGATATAGCTATTTTATGACTACTACTCTATATCCCCAGGACCGAGTAGTAGTAGGCACTAAGTGGGTAATCAAAGCATATTTATCAAATGAAAATATACTAATTAATTTTTAAGACTGATAAATTGAGACACATAGGATTAAGTTTCCTCAGAATTTAAAAATAACCATCAAAAGATTTAAATGCAGGGAGACTCTGAAGTTACAAATAAAAGACAAAGAAAACAGGGAGGGAAGCATAAAGGACAGGATAATAAGATAAAAACATATTTGCTATATCAATAAGCAATTGAAAGAAATTAAAGAAAAAATCTTAATATTTGGGGCAAAAGTCAAAATCCCACTATATATGCTGCTAATAATAGTTATATCCAAACCAACTGGCTCAGAAAGACTGAAAGTAAAGACAGGCAAAGCTCTAACAAGCGTAGGTATTAATCTAAACAAGAGGGCCAGTTTCTACTAACAAAGGGTCCACCAACAATGACAAAAAACGCTTGGACTTCTCCCTCCTAATATAGGAGAACTGGACTGTATACAGCAAACATAGTTGGAAATTAAAAGAGATATTTATCACGGCAGTGAAAGACTTACTTTTACTATATCTCTTGGTTTCTATTTGATTAAGCAGGGAAAAAAAGAAGAGGTACCCACAATGACCAATTGGGATGTGAAAGAAATAGTCAAACACCTATTTATACTTATTTTTAATTTTAAAAAAATTGAACACATTTTACATGGACTGACATTTCTACCCTCAGTCAGTCCACAGGCCCAAGAATTGCGTGAGGTGGTTAAAACATCCTGAAAGATGGCAGAGCTCACACATGGATGGACTAACTGTGGCACAATCATGAGTCTGTACAGCGTGAGGACAGTGCAATTTGTTTCACCTTACTTGGAACAGGCGGGAGTCTTCGCTGTGTCAATTAAAAAAAACCAAAAAGACCACCAGTAGTAGAATCTCCATAGCATTTTGAATTAAGATGCAGCATGAACATAAAGGTCTTTTGTATCACCCAAAGTCTCACAGGTTAATCCGAGCTAAGTAAGTAAAAGTGTTATAGAACTTGAAGACAAGGGGCACCAGGGTGGCTCAGTGGGTTAAAGCCTCTGCCTTTGGCTCAGGTCATGATCGAGCCCCAGCCCCACATCGGGCTCTCTGCTCGGCAGGGAGCCTGCTTCCCCCTCTCTCTCTGCCTACCTCTCTGCCTACTTGTGATCTCTATCAAATAAATAAAGTCTTAAAAAAAAAAGAACTTGAAGATGAATTTTTTTTTTCTGTTTAGAATACAAGTGTTATAAATTTGCTGAACTTTCCTGATGACCATTGGATGCTACCAATAGATATTTAAAGTGAATAAACACAACTTAAGTGTCCCTTTCAAGGTCAAAGCAGTAAACTATAAATGCTTTCATATGGCTGTTCCAAATGATGGAACACCTATGATTTATGGATGTTTAGAAACATTTTCATTATTATTGCTTGTTTATATAACATATATTTATATATGAGCACCTACTATCATTATATGCTATTGTGGGCACTGGAGATATTGTAGTGAACAAAACAAACAAAGCACTTGACCTTCTGAAGCTTACGTTCTCCTGGGGGAAGACAGTAAACAAGTACATAAAAGAGTGAAGATAAGTGCTATGAACAAAATGTAGTAGGAAAAGTGGACAGAGAATGACTCTGGTATTATTTTTGTCTTAATTGTCCCCCCAATTGTTTTAATTGCTTGGGCTGCCATAACAAATGTATGGTGGCTTAAACAACAGAAACTTACTTCTCACAGTCTGGAAGCTTTAAGTCTGAGGTCAAGATGCTGGCATGGTCACATTCTGGTGAGGACTCTTCCTGGCTTGCAGACAGCTAACTGCCTTTGTCCTCACATGATAGACAGAGTCCATTCCTCTTCTTGTAAGTGCACTACTCCTATCATGAGGGTCTTACCATTGACCTCACCAAACCCAATTATTTCCCAAAGGCCCTATTTCCAAATACCATCACATTAGAGGGCTTCAACATACGTATTTTATGAGGGGACACGATTCACTCTATAGCACCTTTCTATTGGAAGTCTAGGGCAGGTCTCTGTGGCAATGCTACTGGAGCAGGCTTCTGAGGGAAATGAGAGGGCTAGAGAAGAGTATGTGACAAAGTCTGCAAGTGGCAATGTGTCTGTCTGGTTGAAAGCCATTGAGAGTGGACATCTGGAGAAATACAACTGACCAATGTACCCTGCAACAATGGAGGTTATTGCGACCTTAACAAGAACGATTTCTATAGGATGGTGGGGATGCAAATGGGATTCAAGTGGGTTCTAAAGAGAATGGAAGGAGAACAAATGCAAACTCTTTTGAGAAGTCCTACTCTGATGGAGAGCAGAGAGAGTAACTGCAAGTGCTTTTGTGGGAAGGCAGAGAAATTACAGCACTTTTCTGTGCAGATAGGAATTAATAAAGTGTATTGGTGTTGTGGTGGGAACTTTGGAAGTACTCCTCTCATTGCTTCTCTTTCCTCATGAAACAGGAAGCCAGGTATCAGCTGAGCAAGGAAGTCAGGCGCTAGAGGTCCAATGAGACAAGTTTAAACAGTTATTAAGGGTAGTGGGAGAATGGGTACACTAGCAATATTCTAAAATTGCTGGGCAGCACTAAGGCCAAGTTGAGGCTCTTAGTTATAAACTGGAAGTGAGACTAGTTAACTTGATTGGGTTTTCCTCTACTCATGTTCTGCTGCTGGGACTGAGGCATAATGTAGGTATAAAATAAGCAAAGAACTGGATTTAACCAGGATTGGGTTTTGCTAAAGGCACGTGTACATATGAGCTCCAAGTGTGAATAAATTCTTAGTGCTAAAATAATTTACCAATATATCTAAGTAAATCTCAAATTTTTGCTGACCAGGGTTCTGGGAACAAAAAGAGTTCGTAGACTAATGATAAACAGGAAGTGAATATTATTAATAATGATGATGTAACAGACACATAAAAATCTCCCTACCTTGTCTATGGATCACTTACAAAAATTCATCACATATCAAAATACCAAGTAAATCCTAGTAAATTCCTAAGACTAAAACAATATATCTAACTAAGTGTTAAAATAATATATCTAGGGGCGCCTGGGTGGCTCAGTGGGTTAAAGCCTCTGCCTTCGGCTCAGGTCATGAGCCCAGGGTCTTGGAATCGAGCCCTGCATCGGGCTCTCTGCTCACCTGGGAGCCCGCTTCCCCCTCTCTCTCTCTGCCTGCCTCTCTGCCTATTTGTGATCTCTGTCTGACTTGTGATCTCTCTCTATGAAATAAATAAATAAAATCTTTTAAAAAAAATAATATATCTAAATATATCTGACTACTATGCAATAAAGCAACTAAAACACCTAAGAGGTCAAAACAAACAAAAGATCCAGCCACTTGGAATACATATATTTTTAATATTCTCCTATATGAACTAGGCCAAAAAGTGATTTGAAAGTGCAAAATTAAGTATTAATTATAAAAATATACCATAATAATATATTATTAATAAATATTAGTATTAAAATATTTACAGATAAATTTAAATAATAGAAGTAATAGATATTTTTGAACTCTATGGGCTATATCAAAAGCTATGCTAGGAAACATTACAAATGTAATATTTCTATTGCTAAACAAAGATTTTACTAATACAAATAGCAGTGAACATGTTTGAATTTTTAAAAAAGTCTTTGTTCAATTATTTCCTTAGGATAGTACCTAGAAATGCAATTTCTGGATCAAAGGACATAAAGGTTTATTTTTTCTTTTCATGTGTTTGACAGATAGTGCCACACTTTTCTCCAGAAAGTTTTATCAACTTATGTTCCCATTAATATATGAGATAGTCAGTTTCTCCACGACCAAGTAAACCCTGAAAAATTCTTGGTACAATTTAAACAAAATACATTTTCAAGTTGAAATGTGATTTTTTTCCCCCCCAGCTTTGTTTTTTTGTTTTTTTTTTTCCCCTTTTCTTGGGGTCGGGGGCAGTGGAAGTAGGAAGAGGTGTGGAGATGAGATTCAATATTATTAAAATTATTAAAATTAAAATCACTAAAATTCTTATTACAAATGATTTATAAATTTTCTCATAGCTATCTCTTGCCCCAGAGAATCCAGAGTTCTTTGAATAACTCCCCAATATAACCAGCTGGCCTATCTATAGTCATCATATTTGAAAGAACCCAAGTCCCACACAAATGGATGGAATGATTTAAAAGAATTCCAAGAAGAGAATTTTTTGTAAGAATTTATGAATTTGAGATGACTGATATCCCAAAGTAATAATATCCAGGCAACCAAGATCACTCTTTGGTTACAATAAATTAAAAAACCTTCACTAGGAGTTTCTATGATTCACAGGAAAAGTTTAAGCAATATTTAATTATACAAATAATGTACTGTGTTTTTCTACTTCAAAATCATGTAGTGGGTTATCAATAAGAACTGCTTGAGACAATGAGAAAAATTCTCCTAAATTTCACTTGAAGCATTTTTGTTTTAACAGAGAGTGATAACTGCCTTATTAGGCTATTTTATTTTATTCTATTCATTGTAATGAATTCATTGTAGGGCCACAAGGAACAAGCCTTCCAGGACTCAAATATCCTCCCCACTAAACATAGATGGGTAACAGGAACCCCACACAGAGCTACTCCCTAGGAAAAAAGATCGCAAGTTTTTCTTCTTTTTTTCTCATTTCCCTCATCTCTTTCTGTCTTTCTTCTTCCCTCCCTCCCCATCCCTCTCTTTCCCTTCCAGTCTTTCACTGGGATAATTTCCACGGATACAGCAAAGGAATACAGTAGTATTTTTTGGAGATAGTTGTGTATGTCCTGAATTTTGGTAAATAGGGTCTAATTTCAAATTATTTATTTATTTCAAATTATTTAAAAGCTCTGCTAGAGCAACACAACTGATGAATTATTGAACTCTACTTCAGAAACTAACGATGTACTATATGTTGGCTAATTGAATTAAAAGAAAAAAAGAAGTTAGTTGAAAAAAAATTCACTAGACCAGAGGGCACATATTGCATGGATCACTGGGTGTGGTGTATAAACAATGAATTTTGGAACACTGAAAAAGAAAATTTTAAAAAATTATAAAACTTAAAAAAAAAAGCTCTGCTGGAGTTTTTATATAATAAGGTATTTTTTTCAAAATAAAAACAGTGGCTTCAGAGATTTTAGATTTTTCTGTAGTGTGTTTTCCCAAAGGTGGTCACTTCTTACTTACAGCTTTTCCCTATCTGAGAACAGATCAATAGACCCATTATCAATGACTGTCTTCTATTTGAGGTACAGAGTAACTACAAAAACCAAATGTCTTTTCTTCAAGGACTTTTCAAAGTAAGATTTAATGAACACTTTGAAAGAAAAAGATAAAATGTCCAAACTATATTTATTTCTTATTTTAAAAATTAAACATCATGCTTAAAATAGTTTACTACCTGGGTATACTAATTGGGGGTATGGCTAAACACTGTCTTTTGCAGTTAAGTATAAAAGCCAGAATAGTGGTGGTAATAATTAATGAATTATTAAATAAAAAATCCCATAGTTTATCAATATAGTGCATGAGGCAGATAAATTCAAAAGTAACTTTTGTGAATCTGGTGATTTGTTGGTAAATCATTCCTTAGTGTTAGAAGGACTGAGTGAAACAACACTTTCCAACTGTAGGAAGCACAATGAATGGAGAGGCAAAATTTTCATGCCACAAAAAGTTCAACAGTTACCCAAGGCACCTGCAAATTCCAACTATTTTCTAACTATACATCAGCCAATAACTAAAAGATTTTCCAGAAGAGGTATTTAATGGATCAGAGAAGTGAGTAATGTTATTATTTGAAGATGCTAAATTATAAAATCTTATAATAGCAAATAAAGGAGAAAAGGCACATAATCTGTGTTGCCAAATGCGAACTGGCCAACTAGGTAGAACAGACCAATTGTCACAGATAGTACTAGTCCTTTAAAACAAAATCTGCTGATTGAAGCTGTAACTGATGCTCAGTGGCAGTTTCTAGACATATCTGAGACACAGTAAAGGTCAAGGCTGAAGCAGTAGGGTTAGAAGAACTTCTATAGCTAAAACTGGAAAAGCCACTTTTATTATAATTTGAACAGGAAGTTATTTGAGCAATGAAAACTATTAGCAACTGAAAAGCTCCTGAAAAAGATTTGTTGGAGAATTGATAGGAGAAGTTCATACAAGTACATAATATCCTTTTTGCAATCCTACGTGAGTCAGAAGAAAAGACTGGTTTTATGTACCCGGAAACTGCATTATTTAAATAAAACAGAAAAAAGTGTTCAGATCACCCAAAGGAGAGATTAATAATATTCACATATACTGGCTACAAGATCACACCTATTTTAGTTATCTTACTTGGGCAAATATTTACTGAAAGTTTATAATGTACACAGCACTGTGCTAGGTACCAAGGATCTGAAAGTAAAATAAGTCCATGCTCTCAAGGACCTTATTTAGTAAGTTAAACTAAGGAAACGCAATGAGTTATAATCTATCACATACTAAAATACCTGAACTTAGATGCTGCCAGATGGAGAAGGTTCAGCAAAGGGAAGAAAAGTGAACACTTGTTTAGGGGAACTACAAGTTCAAGGGGGTTCCTTAAGCAGCATGTCTGTGTGTTTGTGTGTGTGTGTGTGTATGTGTGTTATGTGTGTGCACATGCATATGTTGGGAGGGAATAGTAGAAAAGAGGAGGATCAGGAATGGTGAGAGATGAAGATGGAAAGGCTGTCTGAGGCAAGATTAAAAAAAATGTAATCATATCATGCTCAGAAATTAAGACTCTTGAGGGGAAAATAGAAAGTCAAGAAAAGCAAAAGGCTGGCAAGATCCAATTTGCCTTTGGGACCAGCCCTTTATGAAAAGGAGAGTTCTCAGCACACATCCAAACACCACAGGTTATAGTGATCACTAAATAGTTATAGTTTCGTCCAGAACTCTTATGTCTAAATGAGGAATGCAGTATCAGGGAGTAAGTGTAATTGCGTTAAACAGTCTGACTGGCATGATGTCATGAAGTGGCAGCACCAGTAAGAACCGAACTGAAAACAGCTCCTCAGCACGGATGCAAAAAAAGGAACAGAGGGAAATCATCTATACCAAACAAGCACTGATCTGTTAATTCCACTAAATAAACTACAGCATTAAAAAGACAAAAATCTTGCCGCAGAATACATTTATTTTCATATTCAGAATGACTAACTTGTTAAGATTAAACCAATACAGATAAATAAAAGCCAGACTATGTAACAACAATCTGCCCACCTACTGTGGGGAATGTGGGTGAGGAAAAAAGAATAGGGAAATATAATCCACAAAATATTCAGGGCAAAAATATTTTGGTTATTACAACAACCACAATTTGAGAACTATAAACATTAAATGTAAATTAGTGGTAAATCTTGCGGTGTTCTTAAATTTGATGATATTTTAAAACTCTTCTCTGCCAAGGTGTTTTATAAACAAGTTGGTGGACTGATCTCTAAGAAAACCCTTGTAATGTATCTTTTAAAAGAGAAGGATATCATTTTAAAAAGAACAAACTGAAATTATTTGAGAAAGAAAATATTGATTGATTCCATAAAAACCTAATTGAACAGTATAATCAGATGTGTTAGTCAAATACCCATTTATGCAAGACTAAACACAGCAGCCCAGCGAGGCCCTGCACACATGCATTACCACTGGTAGACACAAATGTTTAGTTTGCAGGGCTGGTGTGTTTCTTTACCCTCAAAAATGGTTCTCTGTTTTACTAAAATTGAAACTCCTTGATGTGGGGAAGGTGGAAGTGAATGGCAATCGTTGTTCCTATATTTTACTACCAAGTTCTGATTTAAAATATTCTAGTCCCGTAACAAAAGATACTTGTGGACATTAAATCCGAAATCTTGGTTTGGATCAGGGAAAGCATGATTATTATGAGGATTGTTTCAATGCTGTCACCACGTTATTAGCTCCCCAGTAGTCTAAGGGAAAGGTCAGTGAGAAGAAATCTTCTCAATTTCACTCAGAGACTAATAGCTAAAATTTCTAACTAGGTCTGACAAAATGGGAAGGATACTAAAATTTTTACCATAAAGACAGTAGTCATTTGGCTAATCTTGCTCTAAATTTTTTCTACAGCAAAGCATAAACCAAGAGATGAAATATTCCGTTATAACAGAGAACAATCAAAACAACAACACAACCCAACTACCTCTAGTTTCACACCAGATACATGGAGTGCTCTCATCAAAGCAGAAGTCTGTCTCTACCCTCAGGTGGAGCCCATAGTTCACACCTGGTTAAGGAAAGCCTAGAAGAATCCCTGAAGAACCATCAATCAAACATGATATATATTAAGCCACAGAATGATAAGGACCTGGGTAAATTAGGGAATGTTCTATTTTTATAAGATCTGTAACTTTTCATGTCATTAATTGGAAAATCTCTTCTCCAGAAGATACCTTTCTCAGGTTTAGACAAGCTTTTATGGCAATGAATATACAGATCTTTACCATTACGTAATCGGAAGATAGATCTAGCTGTGGCTACAGAACAATCTGATAGAGTCTATAAAGACGCGAATGGAAATCAGTTTCAGAGCGATGCATTATTCCTAACTTTGGGTTTTCCTGAAGTCATGTAATACTCTGTTCTGCTGTTTCTGGCCAGAAAAACATGTACTAAATTACATTAATTCTGCTCTGTGTAGCTGGAATTACCAAAAGTTTTTTTTTTTCTTTTTGGAGGTATTTCTATTAATATTTCCTGAAGAATGATTTCACAGAGTGTTTTTCAATTATTTGATCAAAAGTTACCCTCAAAAGAATAAACAGACATACTAATGTGTTCTTCTGATGAGTCTCGTCAGAGTCTAGCCCTGAGATACTATAGTTTCATGTTTTAAAATGTACCCTAGTTCTGTTCTATATCGTGCCCTCTTTAGCAAGCCATGCTGATGCTAATTCTATGGCCCTGTCTGAGGCTAGCCATAATAATTTCTTGAAAAAGTAATGAGTAATGTGCTTTACCTCAGAATAAACTCAATTTTAAATAAAAGAGCAAGCAAAACAGAAAATACACGGCTCCATCACACAACCAGTAATCCACCAAGAAGGTTCAAAATTCAAGACCAAATAACAGAGTGATAATAACAACCATTTATTGAGCCTGTATTCCCCTTAACAGGGTACACTGTTATCTCTTGATCTGCCACTTATTACTATAGGACTGTGAAGGCAGAAGCCATATTCTTTTTTTATAGACATAACCTCACAGGGTAGGTAGTACAGTGACTTAGAGAAGAGTCTCCAAGAATAAATGCCGAATGAGTTTAAGAGTGGAAGGAAGGATGGATGAATTGGTTGAACCCAAAGAAAATGATTTCTACTCACTATACATGCTGTCTCTTAGGGAAAACTTCCAAGAGATCTGAGGAGACTCCAGGCTGTAATGCATCACTCTATCCATCTTGCTGTCATAATGTATGATACTCTACACTTACAGACCTTTGCAGCTGCCTGTCCAGCATTCCTCCATTCTTCCTAAAGCTCCAGGGAATCATGCCTTTGTGAGGGGCTCATTGTACCTTCAACTTTAGGGATGGTAGCCCATGACTTAGGCCAAGCCAGTAAGAACATGTCATCCTACTAGCCACTGTGGGTGCTAGGGCTTTCAGAAGATCCTGTGATATTAGCATTTTCAGAGTTAACCTTGGACAAAGGCATTCTCTCTATCATGACCTGGAGAATTAGTGCTCCTGTGAGGTCAGTCAACCAAAAGATTAGGCCAAAAAAACAGAAAAGGGCAGGAAAGAGAGAATTACAGGGAAATGGAGCTACAAATCCAGTGACATATTGTAAACCTCAATATCAAATGTTGGTAGAAGCCAAATCCACCTCTGGTTGTTTACCTGAACCATTTCCCTAACTGCTTAATTCATCTGAAATGGGCTTTTTGTTCATCGGAATCATGCGAAAATGTTAACTGTTTTAAACTTCTTAGATCATTAATACCACTCTGAATATAGTCTGTGCCATGCTGTATGGTTATATTCTCTTACTCCTCAATTATATAATATGAACCTAATTAATTTGCTCACAAAGCATATCCTGGCAGCACATGTATAGACTAATACTTCTGATGGGGGAAAAACATGAAAAGATGAACTGTGGAATCTTAACTAGAGATTAAAAGAAACAATATAAATGATAAACAAATATGTAAAATCAAAACAGCATACATTTACACATACAATTCACTTATAATCTCATCACCTGATGAGAGCCACTATTAGTTAGCATGTGGGTGTATATCCTTCCAGTCTTAATTTATGTGTGTGAGGGAATATACACATTCCCTTATCATTGGATAGTAGTGTTCTCTTGTCCCATTTCCACTGTTATAAATAGTGGACGAAAAGCCTTGTATATAAGAATATGCATATGATCAAATTTTCAGATTATATCTTAAAGAGAAATTACCAACTGTGGGTTTACTGGGTTGAAGTAGATGAATGCCTCTAACTGATATTTTTAAATAGTTTCTGATTTCTCTCAAACTTCTTTTCCACCAGCAGTTAATGTCTACCCAATTCCACTTTACTCCTGACCATTCTTATAAGCAAAAATGGCATTGGTTCATTACAAGTTAGCAGATATTTTGCATGTTGACTAGTTATTTTTATTTCTCTTCCTATGATTAGTATATTATTATCCTTTGCCAATTTTTCTACTGGAATGTTTTCTTATTGACTAGAAGATCTACATAAATAAATGATATTAATATTTTATCACATTTTTTACATTAATTTGTTTTTCAATTTTGTCTTTCTTTTTCTGACATCTACAAGCTATATAATTTTTATGTCATCAAATTTAACAGTCATTTCCTTTGTGGTTTGTCTCCAACTGGGCTTTCTTTTCAGAAGACTTTAATAGATTCTATTTCCATTGCTGAAAAATTCACAATATATATTTGCATACAAAAGCCTCTGAAAGGTCCTAAAAGGAATCTCTTCAATTTCTTAGTTTAGGATTTCACAAACTAGTTTGAAAATAGACCACTTCCCCATCCCCATTCCCAACAGTGTACCTGTTAACATCCTTTTTTTAAAAAAATTAATTTATTTATTTATTTATTTATTTATTATTTTTTTTATTTCTTTTCAGCGTAACAGAGTTCATACTTTTACACCACACCCAGTGCTCCATGCAATACGTGCCCTCCACAATACCCACCACCTGGCTCCCCCAACCTCCCACCCCCCGCCCCTTCAAAACTCTCAGGTTATTTTTCAGAGTCCATAGTCTCTCATGGTTCATCTCCCCCCCAATTTCCCATAACAAATAACACGGAGGACATGGGGAGATGGAGAGGAGAAGGGAGTTTATTTATTTATTTGACAGAGATCACAAGTAGGCAGAGAGGCAGGTGGAGAGAGAGGAGGAAGCAGGCTCCCTGCCGAGCAGAGAGCCCGATAACATCTTGAGGGGCAGTTCTTTAAAAGCTTGTTTAGAAAACAAAAGCCTGGAAAATCCTTCCACATCCCCAAATGGATATTTACCAGTGTTTATTTCTATTTTTTAAAATGGCTTTACTTTTCATACCTATTGTTTCAACCCACCTGAATTTATTCTGATGTAAGTATAAGGTTAGGAATTATCTATTTTTTTTTTCCAAATGTTATCCAACTGTTTGGCATCTTTCTCCCATTAATTTCTAAAGTTACCTTTATCGTCACTAAATTATGTTTTCTATACTTGTGTCACGTATTCTCTTTGTTGATATGCTTATTGGTTTTACACCAGGACCACACTATTTTGATGACAGTAGTTTTATGAAATGTTATATCTGGTAGGATAAACTGAACTCTGCCCTCTACTTTTTTTTTTTTTTTTGGACATTTTATTTATTTATTTGAGAGAGAGAAATGGAGAAGCAGACTTACCACTGAGCAGGGGGCCCATGTGGGACTTGATCCCAGGACCCTGAGATCATGACCTGAGCCAAAGGCAGACACTTAACTGACTGAGCCACCCAACGCCCCAGCCCTCTACTCTTCTTTAATGAAAATTTCTTTGCTTATCTTTTTTTTTTAAAAATCACTTAAAATAACCTTTAATATCATTTGAGAGTTTTTAAAAAATTCTGCTCAGATTTTTGTTGAAGTTACATTAAGCTAATAAACTAATTTGGGTACAATGGATACATTTATAATATTCCATCTTTGTATCTAGGAACATAGTATTTCTTCACTTACACACTCCTCATATTTCAATACATTATTAAATATTACTTTCATATTCTCTTACATTTCTTGTTAATATGAAGTTCCCCTCCAAAGAAACTTCATCCTTGTGTTATCTTGATTGAGATTGTCTTTCTCATTTTTATCAACTCTTATTGAAGTATGGGGGAAACTACTGATTTTTAAAGTATCTATATGATTTAATGAAGGCAGTAACTGGTTCTAATAGTTTTATATTGATTCTCAAGGATTACTAATAAAAATTATGTTATCTATACATAATGATAAATTTTGTCTCTTACCAACAACTATGTCTTTTATTGCACTGGCTAATGTTTTCTGAACTCTGGCAAGTAAAAATGATAGTATGGGCATTTTAGAATTTAATGGAACTCTTTATATTTTTCAAACTATAATGATGTCTGTTCAGTGGAGTGAGATAGTCTTTACATTGATATGGAGGTACTTTTTATTTCTAGTTCACTGAGAATTTCTAAAAAGAATAGGAAGTTAATTTTGTCCAATGTTTTTTTAAAACTTAATTAATTTTAAGATTTTATTTATTTATTTGATAGAGACAGAAAAACACAGCACAAGCAGGTGGAGGGGCAGAGGGAGAGGGAGAAGCAGAGGAAGGCTTCCCACTGAGCAGGGAGCCTGATGTGTGGCTTGATCCCAGGACCCTGAGATCATGACTTGAGCCAAAGGCAGACGCTTAACTGACTGAGCCACCCACATGCTCCTGTCTAATACCTCCTAACCTATATGGTTGCTTTCCTCTGACTTAGTTATTGGGTATATAACATTAATGTATTTTCTAATATTAAGCATGCTTGAGTTCACGAAAAAAATCTTATTTGGTCATGGCACATTTCTTATTATATATACTAATAAAAATTGCTAATATTATAAGATTCTTGCATCCATTTCCCTCATTCCTTTCTTCCTTTCTTTGAAGATTTTATTTATTTATTTGACAGAGAGAGAGAGAGACGGTGAGAAAGAGAACACAAGCATGGGGAGTGGTAGAGGGAGAAGCAGGCTTCCCGCTGAGCAGGGAGCCTGACACAGGGCTTGATCCCAGGACCCTGGGACTTAATGACTGGACTTAACGACTGGACTTAACAACTGAGTCACTAAGGCACCCCTGCATCCATTTTCATAAATGAGATTATATTATGATACCTTGTAAAATTTAATAAGTTTTTCTTACTTTCTTTACTCTGACATAGCTTACATAGCAATGGTAATGAACTGTTTTATGAATGTTTAAAAGAGCTTTTCCATAAGCCATTTCGGATTCATAGACTTTTGAGGACATAATTCTTTAAAAACATTTAGCATGTCTTCCAAGTTTACTGATCTATCCAAGTTTTCTACGACCTGTTGAGTAAAACTAATCATTTATGTTTTCTTAGGAAGATACTCATTCCATCAGGGTTCTCAAATATGTTAGTAACAGAATTATATGTGAATTGATTTCTCCAGTCTATGGCTAGATCCCCATGCCTTGCTAATTTCAGCAGCTATCTTTTCTTTTCATTTTACTTATTGAGACTTCTTACAGATTCATTCCATTTGTTCTTATTTTTGCAAAGAGTTCTTAGGTTGGTAAATGTAATTATTTGCTTTCTAAGTTTATGTGTTTATTTTTGTATTTTCATTTTTCCTGTTTTCTCTTTTTGATGTAAAATTTTTTTCTTTTTATTATATGTACTGCTGAAGTGAGCACTTTTTTTTTTTTTTTTTTTTTTTTTTTTTTTTTTTTTTTTTTTTTTTTTTTTTTTTTAGAAAGAGAGAGAGAATGCGTTCAGGAGTGGTGGGGTACGGGCAAAGGGAGAGGGAGAGAGAAAACCTTAAGCAGACTCTACACTCAGCATGGACCCCCCACACGGGCTCAATCTCATGACCCTGAGATCATGATTGAGCTGAAATCAAGAGTTGGACACTTAACTGACTGAGCCACCCAGGTGCCCCTTAATGTAAAATTTCTACTTTTAGTTGAATCATTTATTTTCATTTTTCCTAATTTAACAAAGGCTTAAAAGCTAAAAAGTTGCCTGTGTTTTAAGTAAAGTTTTGTTCAAATTTTGTAATTTTTACATGGACTATTCTTAGTGCTCTTACTACCCAAAGAGTTAATGGTAGTAATTTTTAATCTGTTGTGGGTCCATTAGTTGCTCCCATTAGTTGTTGGTTTCTTCTTTTTAAATTTTCAGTCAATTAGGGTTTTTTATGTTTAACTTTTCTTACTACTTGTAGGTTTTCTTTTTTTGCTCTGGTAGGGTAAGGGGCTCTATCGATTTGTACATTTTTGAAATCTGTTGACCTTGAGAGACAGAAAGACTCCTGTGACATTTTATAATGATTTTTGATGAAAAAAAAAATGAAACCCCTTCTTTACCGATGATATACAGATCCATTAAGTCAGAGAAGTTCTTCTGACTGAGGGAAGTGTGGGCAGAGAAGGGAGGCTAGAGACTCAACAAACTTCTCCTCACCTTCCTTAAAGAGCACTGTGGAATCTTTGGAGTTAGCTGCATAAGGTTTTAAAACTGCTGCTTGTTTAAAAACGTTTATATGCATCTATAGATAAACTTAAATTTTTATTATTAAAAATTTTGCCCCCAAGTCAATCTGCTAAGGACTGAGAATAGTGTGTCTCAGGCTCAACAAATGCATTTCTCTGACCTCTCCCCCCCATTACTGGAAGCTTTTAGTTTGTGTATTTCAATTCTCTGGAATTTGATGATTAACATTTTGTACTTACTCTCTTCACCATAGGCAGCATCACTTAGTAACATAAAATTACTGACATTGTTGACTTTTAAAGCTATTCCCCTCTAATATTCTTTGTTCTGAAGTAGTAATTGCTATTATTAGCATCTGATTTGTCTGATATACCTCTGCTTGTTCTTTTACATGAAAAAAAATCGACTATAACTATATTTCTATTCTTACAGAATATACATACGTAGGCATAATAGTATGCATGTAAAGATATATGCATTCTATATATACCATCTTATGTACGTACGTAAACTATATCTTTCCAGTATATAAACTCTGCATTTCTTAATCTCATGTACACTTAAATTTTAAAATTTTCTCTGGGCCTCATTTTTAAACTCTCAATGGTTTTTTTTCATATTTGTAAACATTTATCTTACTAGGGTTAGCCTTTTTTCTTTTATGATGAATCTTTTTTTTTAAAAGATTTTATTTATTTATTTGACAGACAGAGATCACAAGTAGGCAGAGAGGCAGGCAGGGGGTGGGGGAAAGCAGGCTCCCCACTCAGCAGAGAGCCCGATGCGAGGCTCGATCCCAGGACCCTGAGATCATGACCTGAGCCGAAGGCAGAGGCTTTAACCCATTGAGCCACCCAGGCGTCCCCTTTTATGATGAATCTTATCTAAGATATTTTTGAAAACTTAGTCTTATAGGCACATTTTATTTTACCATTATAATTAAAAAATAATAATAATAGAGAAGGGGAATGGTAGAAAGAACAGACTTCAAAATGAGAAGATGAAGAACGTCTACAGCAATCCACATCTCTGGCTTCTTCAGTGAGTTTTCCAGTATTCTTAGCTCCACAAACAGTAACACTGAGTTTCAACTTCCCTAGGGATCATAACCTCATTATGCTCGGGGCACAACTGAGTGTGAACCCGATTTCTCTGATCATTCAGCTTTTATGAGAAACTTTGTGTTTTAAATCTATGGCCAATCACTTTAAGTTAAATTCAGATGGCCACCTGGGATGTTATTCAATTTCAAGCCAATTACAAACATTTTTAAGAGATCTTAAACTTTATGTATTCTACTCTGCTTTATTTCTAGATTACAGTATCAGGCCTTTGAGGTTTTAGCACCCTATTTTATTTAAAGGCTTGTCTCTCTGGTAGGCTCTAATCTTTGCTTTCTTGTTTACTTTTATCAGTTTGAGGATTAGTCAGAAGGTAGAGTTCACCCAACTTTTTACACATTTATTCCTTACATCCCCCTCATAAACCTAGTAGTTTATTAGATTAGGTATTTTACTTGATTGATGATAAACTTGAGCTTCTCAGGTTCCTTCACAGTAGAGCTGTGAGTGACCATAGTCACTCTGTTAAGAAAACCCCAAAGATGGGGCATCTGGGTGGCTCAGTAGGTTAACTATCTGACTTTGGCTCAGGTTATAACCTCAGGGTCCTGGGATCAAGCCCCGCTTTGGGCTCTGTGCTCAGTGATGAGTCTGCTTCTCCCTCTCCCTCTGCTGCTGCCCCTGCTCATGCTCTCTCTCTCAAGTAAACAAATACAATCTTTTAAAAAACAAAAAAACCAAAGCTATTTGCAGTTTTTGTGCCACCCTCCTGGCCTTTGGTTGACACAGTCACATTTAATTGATTGATGCTCAAAAAATTAGAATGTAAGAAACAGGATTAACAGTAAAACACACCTATGTCATTCTGGGGTGGGGGTTAAGTGGAGGAACTCAGAGGAGTTGTGAGCATTCAAATGTCTTTTATTATGTTTACCAAATCTGCTCTTTTCTAGCTCTCAAAAGTAATTTTGAACATTATTTTAATCTTTATTTGATAATTTGTAAGGATCTTCAGAGGCAATGGATCACAGATCTCTACAATACATATTACCCAAGGGTTAAAAATTTGGTGCTGGAGGAAAACTTAAATAGGGGAAGAGTTAGTTAACTGTCATGATGAAGGACAGGCAAGTAGAAATGGAAGTAAAAATCTAGACTTTTTATATTTCAAGTTATATAATCTTTACTAGTGATAAATTATGAGCACACACACAAAAAAAGCCAGGAACACACAGAAATCACCTAAAAACAGGAAAGAACTCATTTTTTCTTGTATGCTTGATCATTTTGAGAAAAAGCTAGGATCCCAAGTGGGTTTTTATGTCTATAAAATTTTTTTCTCTTCTAAATCACATTTAAGAAAAAAAGAAAGAAAGCAAAACAATAATAAGCTTTGTTGGTAGGCCTATACCATTTTCATACATTCTTGGGAAGAAGGTAGCAAACAAAATTTCTGCAACAGTAAGTGATGCTTAGAGAAAAATGAAATCACGGAGTGATGCCAGGACTGATTACCCCCCTGCACTTGAAAAGCAGAGATTGCAGTCTGCGAGTCCAAAGTGGTTTCATATGGACTGCTGCCGTTGTGGTTTACGCTTGAAACTATAACCTGTCAAATTAGAAGCAGGCAAAGCCAATGCTCTTAACAGTCCCACTTTCTACTGTCTACAGTTACGTCTAAGTTCAGCACTTTTTATTCAGTTAAACTCTGTTATTTAGATGAGTAGAATCTCAAAACTGCTCTCTGTTCTCTTGCTTGGAGAAGATTTTAGTTATGATATAAAGCTTAAAGACCTGCCAATCTGAATTTTATTACATAGATGAAGCTGACTGCGTTGTAACCATTTTCACCAACCATTGCTATTTTATTATCCTGGTTACCACCAGGTGTAATATATAACTGCAGGGAGGAGGTATATAAACTGCATTAGTTCCCATGCTTTTCCTCTCCTGCCTTTCCAGATACTTTATTGACTTTAACTTGTACCTTCCTGACTCATCATTTTTCCAAGCCTGCGGTAGCCTGTTATTATGAGCTTAGTGCTACAGCATGCTCCATTTCTTCTCTTCTTCCTGATTGTGGAATGCCCTTCCAGGCAGCGGGCTTGGTTGACAGAGATTTTCCCATCAAAATTGAAAAGCTACTTGTTCTATTTCATTAATGTTTCACATACAGTCCTTCCTTCATGAATCTTTCTTAATGTCCATTAGTTTAATATAAAAATGTTTTTTTAAAAAAGCATAAACAATATTTGCTTTCTGTATAATGCATCATAAGTGAAACCATGCCACTAAACGATCATATCCTGTTTAGGCCATAATGACATCAGAAATATATGTTTATCATCTGCTTTGGACAACTTAGCATGATTTTGGCCCACGGCGAAGTTCAACTAAAACCATTTGCAGTTGCCCCAAACCAAGATAACCACACATTTTTAAGGTAATTGATACCTAAAGAGACCATTGCCTTTAGATCACAGTTCATGATCTAAGCATACTAATTCTTTAAAGAAGGTTGTTAAAGTTTACAAAGCATGTATGTCTATTGGACTTCCTCCAGAATTTAACATGAAATAATTATATTTTTAGCATGCATAGAGATTATTAGCATGGTCTTTTGGAGTTCTGGTATTACCTCTCTTGCCCAATTTAAAGAGAAGGGAAAAATGGAGATTTTTTTTTTAAACTGTAAAAGTATTATAATAAGAAGGGCGATAAGAATAATGCTTTGTATTTTGGAAGGCACTCAAATAAAATCAGTCATTTTTATTTCTGAATAAGTATTTAAGGAAACAGTAATTTCATGAATAGATAGCTTAGGCAAACAGAAAGCACACAATTTTCATATGTATTGTGAAAACATGTCCAGGGAACCCAAACACATGGCACTAACTTTGTGTTACGGGGCTGGAAAGCATGTACTTGCCCTGGATACCACCTCAGCTAGTTAGTCCATTCAGAGCCTGAAAGATAGCTCTTCATGCCAAGTGCCAAATGAAAGTGGGAAAATTACCTTTGCCCACAAAGATAAATGGATGATTTGGAACAAAAAATAAGTTTGGAATAAAATAGTATCAGGAAAAGTTAGGCCTAGCAGGAAGCTTAGGGAAATCTACTTGTATTTAGAGGAGGGAAGTGAGAAACAGAACAATGAAGTTGTCCAGAACCGGACACCCATACAGGGCAACTCCGGGTGCCTTCAGACATGCAAACACTGTTCTGGGCAATTCAGATAACAATTAAAAAACATAAAAATAGAACCACATAGCATAAGCACTGCAGTAGGTATTCTATTACATAAGAAGGAGAAGAGTGTACCGTACCTCCATTCTTTCTTGCTTAACTTCATCGATCTCATCATCTTCAAACATTGCCAGGAGTTCTCCTGTTTGGTCAATAGAGTTGAGAAAGTCTTGAGCGATTTTCTGTCTTTTGTTCGCATTATTGCTGCCACTCAGTTTGTCTTCATGACATAAGGGAAGGAACAAAATGTGCTTAACAGGTTTACATCAACACTAATCACTACATGTATCAAATACTACATGTGAAATTCAGAATTGGGAGTTCTCTCAAAATAGTCTTTAAAGGGAGAATCTTTGCATCCGAAACAAAAGCATAAGCCATGCAGAATTAAATCATTTACTCATGTCATGAGTAAAGTTGAGACAATAAAACACCAAATTGTCAATTAACACAGTAACTGTGAAGGGACTGTTAAAATTCCTTAAAAAAAAAAAAAAAGAGTCCTCGCATACTTAAAAAAAGAATCCTGTATATATGGACCACATCTTCTTTACCCATTCTTCTGTTGAAGGGCATCTCTGCTCTTAAGGAGGGCATTGATTGCATGGAGCACTGGGTGTTATACGTAATGACTCTTGGAACACTACATCAAAAACTAATGATGTACTGTATGGTGACTAATGTAACATAATAAAAAACAACAAAAAAGAAAAAGAATCCTGCTATAACAAGCCTAATTCAGAAAATAAATAAAAACACTTAAATAAAAAACATCAAGACTGAGATCTGAAATTAAAAGGAGAATATTATGTATTTTATTGTGGCAATGTACTTGAAGCATAAAGGGACAAGATCTTATACTTTTTCTCTTAAGAGGTAAAACTACCATACTTATCTAGAAACAAAACATAACCTTAAAAAATTATTGCAAAAGATCAAGAAGGAGTTGTAATATTACAATAGGCAATTAATAGTTTAATGCATTAATATCAGTGTGGATTAGGGAGAAAGAACTAAATTATTTTTTTAAAGTGATAAAATACATGTGCAGATACCAGGTAAAGAACAAATATCTTGGGGTGAAAGCATCCAATTTTTCACCATTAAGTATGATATGAACTACGGGTTTTCCATAGATGGCTGTCCTGGTCTATTTACAGCACAGACAATAATAAATATTTAAATATATCACAGATGGGATGGCTTAAAACAAATACTTATTTCTCACAATTCTAGAGGCTGGAAAAAGATTAGGTGCTGGCAGACTTGGTATCTGAAGAGAGCCTGCTTCCTGGTTTGCAGATGGACTGTCTTCTCCTATCCTCATATGGCAAAGAGCAAAAGCAAACTCTCCTGTGTCTCTTCTTAGAAGGGCACAAATCCCATTCATGAAGGCCCCTCCCTCATGACTTAATTGCTTTCCAAAGGCTCTACCTCAAAATACCATCACGTTGGGGATTTGCTGGGAGGACACAAATATTCCATTCATAGCAATGACCTTTATCAAGTTGGGAAAGTTCCCGTTTCAGTTTTTTGAGTGTTCCTCTCATGAAAGACTTTTGAATTTTTTTTCAAATATTTTTTCTACAGTTATTGAGATGATCATGTGATTTATGACCTTTATGATGTATTATACAAAGTATTTTCTGAATTTAAACCAATCTTCCATTCCTGGGATAAACCCCACTTGGTTATGATATATAATCCTTTTTAGATGTTGCTGGATTTGGTTTACTGAATATTCTGTTAGGGATTTTCACATCTATATTAAAAAAGACATTATAGCATCCTCCTGAATGGCAAAAGATATTTGTAAATGATATATCTGCTAAGAGCTTAATATCTAAAATATACAAAGAACTTATACAATCTGATCAAAAATGGTCAGAGGACTTGAATAGATATTTTTCAGAGAAGATATACAGATGGCCAAAAGACGTGAAATGATGCTCAACATCACAAATCAGGAAAATGCAAATCAAAACCACAATGAGATATCACCTTATACCTGTAAGAATGGCTAGATTAAAAAAAGGCAAGAAGTAACAAGTGTTGGTGAGATTGGTGAGATGTGGAGGAAAAAAAAAAACAAAACCCTTGTGCATTGTTGGTAGGAATGGAAACTGGTGCAGCCAGTATGGAAGAAGGTATGGAGGTTCCTCAAAAAATTGAAAGTAGAATTATCATATGATCCAGTAATTCTACTACTGGGTATTTACCCAAAGAAAATAAAAACACTAATTCAAAATGATAAACGCACCTATATGTTTTTTTACAGCATTATTTATAATAACCAAATTATGGAAACAACCAAAGTGTCCATCAACAGATGAATGGATAAAGAAGATGGACACACACACAAACACAATGGAATATTACTTAGCCACACACACACACAAAACAAGATCTTGCCATTTGCAACAAAATGTATGGACCTAGAGGGTATAATGCTAACTGATGTACTTCAGAAAGAGAAAGGCAAGTATCTCATGATTTCACTCATATGTAGAATTTAAGAAACAACCAAAGAAAAAAGAAAAAAAGAAACAACCAAAGAAAAAGACAAATGAAAAAACAGACTCTTAAATTCAGAGAATGAACAGATGGTTGCCAAAGGGGAGGTGGGGTGAGGAAACTGGTGAAATACATAAAGGAGCATAAGAGAAACTTCCAGTTACAAAACAAGTAAGTCATGGAGATGGAAAGTACAGCATCAGGAATACAGAAAAGCAATGTATTAGTCTTTAGTTTTCTTTTTATCTTTGTCTGGTTTTCATATCAGAATAATACTGGCCTTGTAAAATGAGCTGGGAAAGGACTGGTGTTAATTGTACTTTAAACATGTGGTAGAATTCATCATGAGGTCATTTAGCATTGGGTTTTTCCTTGGGGAAGTCTTAAAATTATTAATTTAAAGAATTTACTTGCCATAGGTCTACACACATTTTCTATTTCTTCTTGATTCAGTTTCAGTAGTTTGTGTTTTCATAGGATAAAAAGCAGGTATTTATAGAATTGGTTATATTAACCATTGTATTTACCATTTGTTTCTTTTCATTTCTTTCTCTAATTGGAGAAGCCATCTTGTGTCACTCCTTCCTCCAATATAGCTTTGTTACCACCCACCTCACTTAGGTTGTTACTGTCAAATATACTGTAATATATAACTACATGTATCTATATGTGTGTATCTACATGTTATAGACTTAACATTACAATTATTATATTGTTTCATACATTGTTTTTTAAATCAGTTAAGAGAAGAAAGGGAAAAAGGTACAATTATATTGTCTATTTTACTTACATAATTACCTTTACAGGTACTTTTGTGTGTGTGTATGTATGTATGTGTGTGTTTGTGTATGGAATGAAATTATTGTCTGGTGCCACTTACTTGAGCCATAAGAATTTTCCTATTTTTTTTTCATTTTATTTATTGAGAGACTTCATTTTATTTATTGACAGAGAGAGGCATATCAAGAGAGGGAACACAAATGGGAGGAGTGAGAGAGGGAGAAGCAGGATTCCTGCTGAGCAAAGAGCCCAGTGCGGGGCTCAGTCCCAGGACTCTGGGACCATGACCTGAGCCAAAAGCAGATGCTTAACAACTGAGCCATTCAGGTGCCCCACTTACATATTTTTTAGTACGGATTTGCTACCAAGAAATTCACCCAGTTTTTATTTATGTGGGAATATATTTCATTTTGTCTTCACTTTTAAAAGATAGTTTTACTGGATATGTTTCTTGGTTAACAGTTTTTTGGTGTTTTTTTAGCAATTTGAATATGTCATTCTTTGGCTATTCTGACATACATATATAAGTAAATATATATTATTTTTTTAATCTATATTGTTAATGAGAAATCAGCTGTTAATATTGCTGGAGCTTGACTGGATGTGAAGAGGTGCATTTCTCTTGCGGCTTTTGTGATTTTTCTCTTTGTCTTAGTCTTTTTACATTTCTAGAAGAATATGTGTGAATGTGGATCTCTATGTGATTATCCTCATTGGAGGTGGCTGAGCTGCTTGGATGTAATGATTTTGATCAAAGTAGAGAAGTTTCAATCATTATCTCTTTGAAGATTTTTTCTGCTCCTTTGTATCATTTTCTTTCCTTCTGGTAGTCCCATTATGTATATGTTGGCTCCTATCATGATGCCTCAGATTTCTGTTAATTTTTCTTCATTCTGTTTTTCTGTTTTCCAGATGGTATAATCTTTAACAATCTGTCAAGTTCAGATTCTTTCTTCTTACTTCAAAGGTACTAATGAGACACTTTACTGAATTTTTCTTCTTAGTCATTTGTGCATCCCAACCCCAGAATCCTCAATTGTTTCTTTTTTATGATTTTTCTCTATATTTTATTTTTTTAAAGTTTTTATTTAAATTTTAGTTAGTTAACATTCAGTATAGTGTTAATGTCAGGTGTACAATATAGTGATTCAATACTTCCACACAATACACAGTGCTCATCACAATAATTTCTTAATTTCTCTTAATCCTTAATATCTCTTAATTGTTATTTTCTATATTGTGAGACATTATCATACCTTCCTTTTGTTCCTTAAAAACAGTTTCCTTTATTCTTTGAACACATTTATGATTGCTACTGTGAAATTTTTGTGTGGTAAGTCCAACATCTAGGCCCCCTCAAAGGCAGTTTGTGTTGTCTGCTTTTTGTTCATTTTTAATGGATCACACATTCTTTTTTTTTGCTTGTCTAGTATTTGGTGCTTATTGTTGGTGAAAATGGGTATTTTATCTTGTAGCAACTCTAAATAATAATTCCCTTTTCTTCCTGGGGCCTGTTGTCATTGTTTGCTTGTTTGGTTGTTTATTTGTTTAGTGATTTGAATAGACTGGTTCAATAAAATCTTTTTCCCTTATAGCATGTGGCCTCTGAAGTTGTTCCCCAGAGAGCACAACTGTGAGCATGCAACTGGTCTCCTTAGTCTCCAGGGATACTGTGGTGTTAGTCAGTTTCTCTTTGGCTGTCATTTTTCCTGATCTCTCCATTAAGTTTCTGGCTGGTTTGATTCCACATGAGTATCACACACAGCTGTTAGCTTCCACTGACTTCTGGCTGATTGCTCTATTGTTTTCGATAATACTCTTGGGCATGTTCCACAGATTGGTCTGAATGACATCAGGCCCCTTTGCAGAGTCCAGATATTGCCAGCCTTTACATTTTGCTCTGACCCCAGAAAGATTCTTCTTAGCTGTCTCTTCCATTTGTTTCCTCTGTTAAACCTTTAGCTGACATACTGTTTTATTTGTTGTCACTAGTATCACGTAGCTTCCAGCTTCCCCTTAATTACTCACAATCAGGATTTCCATAGTTTTTTTTATAGCACCCTTAGGTATGAACTTCCACATGCTCTGTTCTAAAATGTCAGTCCTCATAGAGAAAGCTGCTGAGCTCTCTTATCGAAGCCTGTCTCTCCCTCTGGGCTGAACCTCCGTATCACTGTACTGGCTTTTACTAGAAAGATTCCTAGATCTATAAGTGGAGAGCTAGGCAGGGATGGTAGATCACTGTCTTCTAGGCTTCTCCCTTCTGGTGTGGAGCTTTACTTCAGGCTAGGTTGGGGCAATCAGGGCCCAGTATTCTTAGCCTGTCATGTCTAGGGTAGAGCTTTCCTATGAAGAGAGAATGGGTAGAAACTCTGGTCCTTTTAACTGTGCCTGCATGGAATAGAGCTTCTGTAACATGGAGCCAGAGGAGATGAGAGATGCCAACCTCCTGGGGGGAAACTGTTGTCCTAGACTGGTAGCTGAAAGAATCATGTGTCCAGTGTTCTTAAAACACTTGCTCAGAGTAATGCTTCTATCATACTGAGCTGAGGTTCCAGGAGGAAAGAGGAGGGGCAATGGGAGCAGGTCATGGCTCAAATAAAACAGACTCTCACTGTTTTTAATGAGATTTGGATTTCCTTAAATATGTACTTGTCCATTTGCTGTATACCCTTAACAACAACTTATAGAGACTTCATGCCATTACTTTTTAAAGCTTTCACCAGTAAAATGTGTTTTACTGGGAAAAAAGTCTATCCTCATATAGCCATTCTCAAAGTCCCACCTCAGTATTAGATACATTTTACTGGAGTACTTTATCTTATTAAGTTATATCAACTATTTAAAAACTTTATGTGATACAAAAAAACTAGAAAATTTAAATGAAATTAAAGAGATGAGATCTGAAATAAATAAGGAGGAGAGGACATCAGACAGATATGATATTGCCAGTACAACCGAATACTAGTCTCACCACTCTGAGCTTCTTGGTGTTCTGAGCTTGGTATTAAAAGCTATCATTTATTCAATCGCAGGGATGTATTAGGTGATTTTCATACATTATGTTAAACTCTCATAAGAACTCCACTATGGCGAGTGGTATAATTTTTGACTTACGAGAAAAATGATACTCAAGTTCACATAGAGAGAAAGCAGAGAACTGGGAAAGACAGGAATTCAGGTCTGTATTCTTTATGCTCTTCAAAAAAGGAAGCATGTAAATTCAACTGGAGAAATATTTATCAGAAATTAAATTCTATGAGAATTGCAGGAATACTAAATAGGCAATACTGATTAAACATTTGATATGAATTTGTTTGTTTTTTTCATGGTAATTACACTTACTTATTTGTTGAAGTTATGTAAATCTAAATTTACTTCCAAAATTTGTTATCTCTTCAGTGGGTTTTGAGCAGTTTTCTGAAGTTCTCAATCCAATAGAGTTTGTTTATTTATCAATGTATTTATTAGCAATGGATACCCACTATGTATGACTATATTCAACACAAATACATGAGTTATTTTACAGCATGTATTTATTTTGACTCAGGAAGTATTGTTTAGTACGTTTCTGTTTTCAGCTTAGCACTGCTTGATTCTGCAACATTAATATCTTTTTCTAAATATTCTGAAATGGAATTGAATTGGAAAATCAGATAAGGAAAATTTTCTACCCCGTGTTAGGCTGTTGGTAAGATTTCAAATAGCACAGTAATAACACACCAAAATGAGGTGACTTTACATCATACTGCATATCAGATACTTTCTATAATAAATTAAGAAAAACCCATATGTGAATTTCAGAGATCTATAATAACAGTTCTGGCTTCCTATACCCACAACAGAAAAATTATGCTTGCTAAGATCAATTATGTTTTGAATCAACATGATTTTCTCAGTTTCATGACATTCTGATAAAAAACAGGCCATATGATTAAAAGAACTGACATAGCAGATTACTATGAAGCCTTAAAAGTAAATAGAAAATCACAAGATTTAGCTGCCAACTAAATAGCTACTTGGATAATTTCTAAGCTACATTATTTAACAGAAGCACATATATTTCACTGTGATGGGAAAGTCCACACTGACATTGTATCAGTGTGTCACCCATCACGCATGTCACATTGCTCCCAGTGTCTTTTGGGTTACCTTCCAGAAGGTCATCCTCATCTATACCCTTGACAATCTTGGATTTGTAGTCTCGGAAAAACATGTACTTTAGCAGTCTTCTAAGCTTTTTCTGTTAAAAATATGAAATAAGAAATCTTATACATTACATTCACTTTAACTGTTTGCAGAATATTATAACTAAATTTAATAAACTTATATTCTAGGATCACTGGGAAAAATACAGCAATTCTTACCATAATACTATGGAATAAAAGATGTCATCACATTAAACATAAAAGCTAAAAAACAAACATTTTTGAAATCACTTTTCATTTGTAAGTATCCAGATGTTCCAGAATTACAATGATTGCTCTTTTTTTGTCTTACAAAAAGTTTTAAATTCTTCCTGAAGACTGTGATATCACACTCTCCAAACTAAGATAACTACAATGATTTATAAACATCTAGACAAGGATTTTATAACAACTGCTCTAAAAATGCCAAGAATTTTTCTTTTTATTGTTTTTTAATCTCTGGAAATCTTTTTTTTTTTTTTTAGAAGAGTGGGTTTATGTTTTATATTTCTGAAAAACATTCTATAATCTGAGAAAAATGTTTTAATGTGACTCAAAGCTGATGAATGATAGTTGGGTCTTGATTTTCTTTAGGGTTTTTTTTTGACATTTTTTTCTTTGTTTTTATTTTATTTTTTTCTTTGGTTTTCTTTAGGTTTATTAGAAGACCTTAATACTGCTTAACTTTAAAGGTAACTGATAATACTCTGTAATTTGTTGTGTGCTTACACTTGGGATATATTATAACTGGTTCCTGACCTTCAGGTTTGATATTCCTAATTATGGCTGAAACATAGTACATTTTACAAAGCTCTTTTACAAGCACCTTATTTGATCAACCCTGAAATATAGACAAATAAAATCATCTCCTTTTTATATACAGGTAAACAGGTTAAAAATAGCTTTATAACTAGAACTTAGCAGGGCCAGAGGTAGAACATAAGCATTGGAATTCAATTTCTTTATTTACGATTTTAAGTAAAGTGCCTACCATATAGGACCACTGGGATTAATGAATGAAAGAAAGAGTGGTGCCTAGAGCGAGATAGCAGACAGTCAATAAATACTGCATGAATATAAACTAGAATTAGGAAGAGAAAAAACACACACCTGTAAACAGTTCTTCTGCTACCCTTCTTTTTTCTTTGCTCTGATTGCATTCAATACTTCAGATTTTATTTTGTCTTATATTACGCCTCTCTAAACTACTTCAATTTTGTTTGGAAGATGTCGGCATACAAATACAATTATTATTTTCAAGAGAAAGAGGAGAACTCTGGCAGCTCTCATATTACAGCTATGCTCTCAGCTGATGAAAGGATTCTGGTTAAGAGTCCTACTGGACAGTAGAGGGGCCCTGTCAGTTAGTGTATATTCCTACAGTTTCACTATGATTTTAAATGCGGACTTTCCCAAAAGGCAGGAGAAAGCGTCAATGTGGACTATTTTTTGTGCTAGCCCCTTTAACTCTGTCATGAAAAAGACTGGACATACTCTGTAAAGTACTAATACTGACTCCACTGCTCCCTAGGGGCCTTCATGAAGGACCCTGACTCCAGGTCCTCATTTTCTATCAATGCTAGCTCCTTCCTCAGAGCACCACTGCTGCCCTGTGCCTATTACTCCTTGGTCCCTCTAAGTATAATGAAGTCACCAAATCCTGCATATTTGTACTCCTTACTATCTCTCTGAACTCTGTCTTCCTATCCACTTCCAGTGCCCATCATATTTTGCATTGATTACTGAACCAGCATCTTGGCTAGTTCCTTTGCATTTGGTCCATTCTACATACAACTGCATGAGTCTCAGACACCTCCACTTCAACAAATCCTTCAGCCTCTCAACTAATGACACAACTTGGAAATTCTGCTTCTTCAACTAAATCATACAGGTTTCCTAAACCAGATTATAGCTTCTTGATAGGAAGACATTTCTCTTCTCTTCCTTTATATTCCTCAAAGAGTTAGTAAAGTATGAATTTATACAATATTAGATTGGTCATGGTGTATTTTGTAGGTCTCTGAATCTTACTGTCTGAAGAAGAGAAAATACTAGATCTAAGTTTAAGTCGACCTTCAGTCAACTAGAATTAAAATATTTCACAGATATAAAGGAACTGGATATTGAAAAGGATGTTAACAAGGTTATCCAAAAGGTTGATGAGATGTTTTCTGATTGAAAAAACACCCAACCTCCCCACCAAAACCAACAACAACAAAAAAACAAAAAAAACAGCCACAAGCATACAAAAATGGTAGAAGAGGAATGGGTACGTGTAATGAAGAGGCCAGGGAAAAACAATCAAGAAGAGAAAAATGTTGCTACAAAAGTCTGGTATTCATCCTTTCTGATGGAGGCATAATACTCCATAGTGTATTTGTGGAGCATAACAAATAACACGGAGGACATGGGGAGATGGAGAGGAGAAGGGAGTTGAGGGAAATTGGGGGGGGAGATTAACCATGAGAGACTATGGACTCTGAAAAACA
>PISX010013793.1:0-55384 GCA_004024625.1 Mellivora capensis | reverse complement strand
CACCATGGAGTATTATGCCTCCATCAGAAAGGATGAATACCCGACTTTTGTAGCAACATGGACGGGACTGGAAGAGATTATGCTGAGTGAAATAAGTCAAGCAGAGAGATTCAATTATCATATGGTTTTACTTATTTGCGGAGCATAACAAATAACACGGAGCACATGGGGAGATGGAGAGGAGAAGGGAGTTGAGGGAAACTGGGGGGGAGATGAACCATGAGAGACTATGGACTCTGAAAAACCACCTGAGGGTTTTGAAGTGGCTGGGGGGTGGGAGGTTGGGGGAGCCAGGTGGTGGGTATTATGGAGGGCATGCATTGCATGGAGCACCGGGTGTGTTGTAAAACTATGAAGTCTGTTATGCTGAAAAGAAATTAAAAAAATAGTAAAAAAAAAAAAAAAAGAGATGCAAAGAGATGGGGGCAGGAGGGACGCAGAGGAGGTTGTCCAAGCAGTGTCAGTCTATTCAGCTACGCGCGCTAATATATATAGTTGTAGCAAGGCTGGAAACTATTATCCATAACAAGTCTAACAATTATCACAGGTTCTCACTATAAATTCCTTAAGCATCTTCGTACAGGCATCCTGGCGCCAAATGGCTGTTACATGTAGATAAATTCAGGGTTGCTACACGAGGTGAGAAAGGGCACCAGCTATGGCTTATGACTCGTTCAGACACAACAAGACCTTGGCTAAGGCCCACGTTGTTTTGTTCCCAATTAACCAATGTGAGAGGTCACGCAGGTGAGCAGAAGGCACATAGCTCAGACCCTTTCTCAGTGCTACTCAACTTTTCCAACTATTAGGTCATATTAACCTTTTAGTTTTCAAGGAGGCACAAGTCAGGGCCTGGTTTGGCTCTAGTCTCCAGCCTTAACTTGGCCTCCCACATCTGGCTTATGAACAGGATAAGCCTAGGGACAGAAGGGATTTTACTTCTTTTATATCCTTAAAATACCAAATAGAAGCACGACACCCCAGGTTTTCTTTGGGTGTTATTTTTTTAAAAATGTATTATGTTCAATTAGCCACCATATAGTACATCATAAGTTTTTGATGCAAGGTCCAACAATTCATTACTTGTGTATAACTCACATCACATACCCTCCTTACTAGCTTTTGGGTTTTCAAGCTAGATTCTGCTATAACAGAGTTTCAGTGTAATGCTGTGAGCATGAGGACCTCTTAACTATAAAATACAGAAAGCCAAAAAATAAAAATAATAATAAAAATAAAATACAGAAAGCCAGCACTCGCATTTAGCTCTAGGTTCTCCTCTGTTATGGCCTCGTTATTAGCCCTCTCAATAGTGCTGGTGCAAGGGGTCCTCAAATGGTCTTTCTAAAACATTCTAAAAAGAAATAACGAAAACAGCAGTTTGTGGAACCAGCATCTTTTTAGGCAGATAAATAATCGTCTATGTGGTTTAGTTTGAGAGGCACAAAAATACTTCCTCTGAACCTCAAGTCCTCCCAGTAAACCTGTCCTTGACCACAGGAAGCGCTGGGATACAGCAAATGGTTAGTGGAGACGAAGGAACTGTCAGCACCGTAACTCAGCCCTGTGACAAGGTCATGGGTGTAAGGAAATGAGGCCCAGGAGGGTCTGATAATGAAACTTAGAGCTTAGAACCTCGGAGAATACAAATAGTCCCATTGTCACCATCACATGTTTTTTTATCACTCACTTACCCAGTGATGCTGATCACCAAAGAGACACGTGGTCCCTGGGTCTGTGGGAATCCTCATGTGAAAAGGGGAAGAAATTGGGTAGAGAATATTCCTTCTGGAGGATAGAGAGTAAACAGGAGGGAGACGGCTCCACAGTGCTCCCTGGAAACTGGAATTTTATCACCCTCTGTTCCAGTTTTCCATCTTGTAATAACAGTATCTGTGGTTTTTTACCACCGGCACCTAGAATTCACACTGTCAGAGAAGGGGGGCATCACCCAGGCCAGTTCATCCTCCTCAGTGACAAATAAGTGAGCAGAGACCCATTTAAATAAAATGGCTTCTCTACATTGGGAAGGAAGGGGAGGGAGGCGGGAACAGATCAGGTTGGTAAAGGGAGGCGTTAGCTATTTGAAACACTATTCGCAAT
Source organism: Mellivora capensis (assembly GCA_004024625.1). NCBI lineage: Eukaryota > Metazoa > Chordata > Mammalia > Carnivora > Mustelidae > Mellivora > Mellivora capensis. The sequence goes on along the minus strand of PISX010013793.1, from coordinate 53,281 downwards.
TCGTCAGTAATTTACAGTTACAACAAGTGATATACTGGATCTCCCTTTGGAAATGAAACACAGGCTGTGTAAAAGGTATCTGTTTCAGTCCCAAGATTTTCCATGGTTCTGTAACTCAAAAATATAAACAATCAAACAAAGCAACCAATAGCAGAATATATACTTTCCCTGATTACAGAACTAATGGGAAAATGGCATTTTTAAAAAGATTTTATTTATTTATTTGACAGAGATCACAAGCAGGCAGAGTGTTGGGGGTGGAGCAGGCTCCCTGCTGAGCAGAGAGCCTGATGTGGGACTTGATCCCAGGACCCTGAGATCATGACCTGAGCTGAAGGCAGAGGCTTAACCCACTGAGCCACCCAGGCGCCCCGAAAGTGGCATTTTTGAAAAATAACTCCATGATAACTGTTAAAGCAAGTTTTGACCTTTTGGTGAATAGCTCAATCCTGAATACATATTTGGGCAGGATTATCTAATCATTAATGCACATATTCTAACCTTTAAAAGAAGCATAAAAGTGTGTGTGTCTGTGTGTGTGTGTGCATGAGCACACATGCACATGAGCACGACCACACACACATGTGCCCTGAGTGTGACTCCAGAGTGAGAGTAAACAGAAGACATGCACGTGAAAAAGAGTGGGAAGATATATTCAAATTTAACAATAGTTCTCCTGGTGAGAACTACAGGGTGATGTTTAGTTCTTTGCGCTCAGTTGTTTTTTTCTAACAAGTCTACAATAATAACGGTTGTCATTAGGCCAGCCACAACCCTAAGTCTTTTCCAAACCATAGCTCACTTAATCCTCACAGCAGCCTGGGGTCCGAGCTTTATAGATGAGAAACGGAGGCAATGTTGAGTAGCCTCCCCCAGATTTGGATCTAGAAAGTACAGGAGCTGAGATCAAACTCATCAGTTCTAGAGCTCAAGGGTTCAACCGCTCCAAAAAACATGAATTTACTTCTCCTTGTAAATGTGTGTGCATGTATATACGTGGGGGGGGGGGGTGTGTGTGTACAGTCGACCCTGGAACAACAAGGGTTGTTGGCTTTGAACTTCATGGGTCCACTTATTTGCAGATGCATTCACAGTATTGTACTGTATTCATCACAAATATTTTCTCTCCCTTATGATCTTAGCATTTTCTTTTCTCTAGCTCACTTTATTGTAGGAATACAGTATATTATACATGCACCAGACGAAATATGTTAATCAACTAAGTTATTGGCAAGACTTTTGGTCAACAAGAGGCTGTTAGTAGTTATATTTTTAAGGGGAGTCCTAAGTACTACACAGACTTCCAATTGCTCAGGGGTTGGCATCCCTAAACCCCACATTGTTCAAGGGTCATCATACGTGTTTGGTTTTATTGAAGAGGCACATGCGTGCTGAGACTTGGTATATTGAAAAAAAATGCATGACATTTTCTCAGTTGCTGGAGAAGTGTCATTATAATTTGCCCAAACTACCTTAACTGCTAGGCTTTTTCGGTGGAAGAAAGAATAAAGGTGCAGGAGGGGAAAGAAGGTTCTGCAAAGCCTCTCCTACTGCTTGCCTGGCAGCCAGCTCAGAGCAGCGCTCTCCTGGGAGCCACAGCTCAGATGCTTCCAGACAAGCATGCCGTACGATCACAGAAGACGGAGACTGGAAGGCTTCAAACTGCCTGCAGGAAGGCATTCTGAAACCTTGTTCCTAGGCCCCTCATAACAGCACCGGTGTGGGACGTCACCACTCGGAGGTGGTAAGCTGTCTGCCGAGTCTCCCGTGTCCTAAGTCGTGCCTCCTGACGTGCACTGGAAGTCCCATGGGGCAAACAAGGTCCGTGCTCAGGAGCTACAGAAAGCAGATGCTCTAAACCCGCTCTGGCTGGCCGTTGTGCATAGCTCCCTCCTTATCAATGCTACCTTTTCCTCTGTGTCCCCATCTCATCGTGAGACAGCAAAGGCAAAGCTAATATTTAAGAGTCATCGGCTCCAGTGGGAAACATCTCTCCATGTTGCCTTGGTATCGTGACAGTCTGGGCTCATCACACCCCCTCAAAGGTTAGGTGTTTAGCTCCAGAAGCCGAAAGCTAGTGCTAAGTAAGGGGCCAGTCATGTTCCAAAGCTGCTGGATTGTACAGATATGGCTACGAAACCAGTCAGGCCTGAGGAAGGCCATATTCCATCCAGCATTCTAGTTCTTCGACCCTCTGATCCCAAACCATCAGGTCCAGACCCTGCCTCCAGCTCCTCTATCGTTAAGGCCTTTGGAATCCCCTGGCCTTCAGAGCACACCTGGACCTGCCCTTGGCTGTGGTTTCACTCCACCAACTTCAGCTTTGGGTTTGCCACAAACTGTGGGCATTTGGCATCTCCTGAGGTGCCGACCCAGGTCATAGTTGCTGACTTGGCTTTTGCCTGCAGGACAAGATTTTCACATCCTGCCAGCACCTGCCTGTTTACGTTAGTATTATTTTGGGCTCGGGACTGACAATTCTCATGACCTTAAAGGCTTAACCAGGCGGACAAAAGGAGCCCAGACCACGGTTCCCACCTACTCTCCCACTACGCCTCACAGCGGCTCCCCTGTTCCAGCCTGAGGGCCTCACTCGCAGCTGACAGTCCCCCTCTGCCCCTGTGTCAGCACCGTCATCACCAAAGGTGAGCGATCACCTTTCCCTCCGGTCTCAAGTTCAGATCCCAGCTCGGGGCTAGAAGTTCAGGCTCTGCGATCAGATTGCTTCTGTGCGTGTCCAGCTTTTCTACTTATTAACTACATGACCCAGGGCAAGTTACTTAACACTTACTGCTTAGGCTTTCTCCAGGGCAGAAGGAGAGTGACAGTACTCTCGCCGGACTCCCGGCTGGCTGCTGAGCCCGCATTTCCGTCCTCTCCCTCCGTGCACAGCTCGGAAGTCTGTAGGCAGCTCTGTGCTTAGGCTAAACAATAAAACCCAAAAAGCCTCCATTTCTCAGCCAGTCCTGCTGCTGGGAGTCTGAGGTCTGCTGGGGGCCCCTAAGGAAGCTTTTCTCTCCATTTATGAACACTTGGGGTCTTCACCTCTCTGCCGGATGCCAGGGAAATGCCTGAATTGGTTCAGCCGCTTTACACCGAGGGGCTAGAAACCACACCTAAGCCGGCAGAACAGGAAGCTAGAAAGAGCTGGAAGCTTGATGATTTCTCAAGCACCTGTGTCAGCCCCAGACGGCCCACCCTGGACTCCTCCTTCTGTGAGGACAAATAAGGCCCCACGTCCCTGTGCCGCTGTGGCCGGGTTTCTGTTACCTGACCGCCTCGTACAGCTGCGGTGAGGATTGCGTAGGAAGATACACGTACGCACCTAGCACGATGCCTGATTTCAGTGTTTCCGTTTCACAAGGTGTTTCTATTTCAAACCTCTCCTCAAGTCCCCAAGGCCCTGCAGCCCACCCGCCTGTGTGAGAGCTCCCTCCTCAGTGGACCCTCAAGGTCACATTCTGCACTCGCTGAGCCTTAGGTCTCTTCCACTGCTGTCATTCTGGTATTGTTGTTATTGAACTTGTATTTCCTAACTTTTCTGCAGGGGGATAAGATGCTGTAGGGGGAAATGTGTGATTTCCCAGGTCTCCCCCCAATGCTTAGCCCAGTTCTGTGTGTACAGGTGCTACTCAGGGAATCATCAGTTGTCTGCTCAAGAACTTTAGGACAGCTGGGGCGCCTGGGTGGCTCAGTGGGTTAAAGCCTCTGCCTTCGGCTCAGGTCATGATCCCAGGGTCCTGGGATTGAGCCCCACATCTCTCAGCTCAGCAGGGAGCCTGCTTCCCCCTCTCTCTCTGCCTGCCTCTCTGCCTAGTTGTGATCTCTGTCTGTCAAATAAATAAATAAAATCTTTAAAAAAAAAAAAAAAAAAGAACTTTAGGACAGCTGAAGCATTTGAAAGGTTGTTTTCCCACATTTTTGTTGCATTTCATGGCCAGATTCTTTAAAACTAAGGAATTCTCTTGAGGAATTATAGCACCAAGAGGTTTTTATGAAATTATCTAGGTAATAAAGTTTCTTTTTCTTTAGCTTTTGGCTACTATAGAACCAATACGCTATCAGTGGCAAGTTTTGAAAGACTACTACTGATTCAACATAGATTTTTAACAGTAGCATTAGCTATAAATACATATTTTCTTACTTATCAAGTGATACAATATTCCAACAAGCTACCCTCACCCCAGGAATCAGACCATAAACAGATCTAAGGCTGGAGGAGAAAACGCACTGTCCAGTGAACTCTTTGGACCCTGTCCTCTCCTTCAGTTGCACGGGTGGCCTGCATGACCCTGAGTGTGGCAGGTCCCACCTGCTTCCCCATATCTCTCACCCTATGCATCTCTTTTGTCTGTTTCTGAGTTAAATCCTTTCATTAAAAATGAGAAATCTAGGGACGCCTGGGTGGCTCAGTGGGTTGAAGCCTCTGCCTTCGGCTCAGGTCATGATCTCAGGGTCCTGGGATCAAGCCCCACATCAGGCTCTCTGCTCAGCGGGGAGCCTGCTTCCTCCTCTCTCTCTGCCTACTTGTGATCTGTCAAATAAATAAAAATCGTAAAAAAAAAAAAAGAGCAATCTAGTAATAAAATGTTTCTCTGAGTTCTATGAACCATTCTAGGAAATTAATCAAACCCAAGTAAGGGGTCGTTGGCACCTCCACCCTATAGCTGGTTGGTGAAACACACAACCTGGACTTGTGATTGGCATCTGAATGAGAGAGAGACATCTTGTGGGACTGAGCCCTTCATCTGCCGGATCCGATGCTATCTCCATGTAGACAGTGTCAGAATTGAGTGATATTGTAGGACACTCTATAATTGCTTGGTGGTGCAGGGAAAAGACACACACAATGGAACTGGGTATCAGAATTATACCCTATTATATAAAAGTGGTATAAAAATAAAAAGTAGGGCAAAAATCCCAAGAAATCCCAGGAAGGGAGGACATGGTGTTTGTAGTATTTTGGTCAATGTCCCCAAGATGTGTTTTTCATTAAATCAACAGATAATTATTGAGTATATAAATGCTGATATTGGTCCAAGCACTGGATATATATTAAAAAGAAAAACTAGAAGAAAACCCATTCCTACTCTTATAGCACTTATGGTCTAATGGTAGAGCAAAGGTCAATGAGTGCTCTGTAACAGAAAATAGAAAACAGGGGAGGGAGCTGGTTCATAGAGTTGGTGAAGGCTCCCCTGATGAGGTAACAATTGAGCTACAACCCGCATGAGATAATAGGAAGTTAATCAGATAGTAGGAGTTAATCAGATGTGAAGTTGGAGGAAGCTAGCAGAACCGGAGCAAAGACCTATGGTGGGAGAAGCAGGGCAGACGGAAGGAACTGAGTAAGGCCTGCGTAGCTGGAGCGGGGGCAACAATGAAACAGGGGCCGTGCACCCGGGCCAGACCAGGCGGGACTGTGTGGACCTCGTGGGAGTCTGTGAGTAACACAGCAGATTGAGATTTTCAAAGATCCCTTGAGCACACAGTGAAAAATGGACCGGAAGGCAGCTAGAGTGGCAGGTGTAGCCTAGACAGTCCAGAAGAGCTTCTCCAAAAGATAATCGCTGCCTTTTCAGCCATCAGCCCTTTCTGGAGGGTGCCCAGGAGCTCAAAGGGAGCTTGGAGGGGCCATTTACACTTGGCTGGAAGAGTTTGGGGCTAGAGGAAGGGCCAAACTCAATTTAAAGAGTTGTTCTAAGGTTGTTTTTGGACTCCTGTGTACCCTCCTCGCTTTCAAGTGAGACTCAAAAGTCCTGCCTTGCCATCTTGGTGACCACAAATGCATATTATATGCAATTTACTGTCCTGAGGAATCCATTTTTCCCCCTAAAGTCATACAATTTAGAGTCCCTATGAAAAGCAGAGAAGGGACGGATAAAGAAGGATCAAGAATCTTCAGAGGGTTCTGTATTTGTGTTGGGAAAGGATGTTTCACTTGAGGCATCTGTGAGTTTGGCATAATAGCCTGAGGGAGAAAGAAGCCCCATGACTGGCTTTCTGGGAGATTTCCAGGTTTCCACTGGCAGCGCTCGGCTACAAACCCCCAGGTCTGGGGCCAGGCAAGCATGTATTTTGGTGAAAGTAAACACAGTGTTCCTCAGAGCTGAAGACTTCACTCAAAATTTTATTTTCACTTGCTCTGAGAAAAGCTTGGAGGTTTCCTTTCTTGATCTTAGTCCCAGGGCAAGGTATTCTGGAAAATATGAGGGGAAAAAAAAATTGTGCCTAGCAGCTAGAGGCCTCTAGGGAGGAAAAACAGTATGTTTCTTTCTCTTCTTCTTTTTCCCTGAAGAAAGCTCCAGGAAGCAGGCTTGCAATCAATCTCTCCAGCATTCCTGAGCCCTTGGAGAATGCACACTAGTCATTTTATAGTTGCACAAGAAATGTCATTTCGTCCAATACTGAACACCACAGAACCTGGTTCTACATAAGATGTTAAAAGCTGCTTAGCAACAAAACTGGCTGTATTCCTTGTTCCCTTCCTTCCTTCATTTGTTTAAATGAAACAATCAGCAGCCACCCTTTGCAACATGATGGAGATCACAGCAGTGTATACAGGGGAAATGTTTCATGAGCTCTGAGATCTGGGTCTCCAAGAGCAGAGGCCTTGACCTCAATCCGAGCCATCAGGCAATACCTGCCTCAGACGCAGTTCTCACGGTTCTTTGAAGAAATCGGTCTTTTTTGGGCCCAGGCATTCTTCCCATCCTGCAAACTCCTGCAAACAAATATGTCGAAGGTCGCAACAATGTGGATATACTTAGCACTACTGATCTGTACATTTAAAAATGGTTAAGATGGTAAATTTTATATTATGTGTGTTTTTTTTTTCCTTTTCCATCGTAACGTGCTTAAGGTCACAGAGCTAGGAAATGAGAATATTTGGAATAAATAGGAAACTTTGGTGGTTCCAAAGTCCCTGCTCTTACCCCCTACCCTGTATGACAATTCAGCCTTCAAGCTTACTCTCTCACATCTTATTTTAATGCAGGGCACAGCTCACACCATCACTGGATTTTCTAGGTGCTTCTTTATTTCTGTATTTGTTTATTATCTGCCTCTAGCAATAAAATCCGGGATCATGGCCCTCTTATTTCCTTCCGCAGCCTCAGCTTCCAGGTGGGGTGGCTTAAACAATGGGAATCTTTTTCCCCACAATTCTGAAGCTAAGTCCAAGAACAAGGTATTGGCAGGGTTGGCCACCTAGCCTGTGGTCCTTTGTGATGGAAGCCCTGGCAGACTCTACTGAAATCTTTGTAGTTACACAAACAGAATAAAAAGAATTTGCTTAAAACTTAAAAAAATCAGGGCGCCTGGGTGGCTCAGTGGGTTGGGCCGCTGCCTTCGGCTCGGGTCATGATCTCGGGGTCCTGGGATCGAGTCCCGCATTGGGCTCTCTGCTCAGCAGGGAGCCTGCTTCCCTCTCTCTCTCTCTGCCTGCCTCTCTGTCTACTGTGATCTCTCTCTGTCAAATAAATAAATAAAATCTTTAAAAAAAAAACAAACTTAAAAAAATCATCCTTTCATAGTAAATGTATTTTAACTCATCTATAAACACTTTGGGGCAGGTACCCCTCCCCCACCCGCATTGAAGGTTTGCCTTCTCACAGCTCTTCGCTTGTACAGGAGACTTGCATTAGTACTTATTTTCGCTAACCAAAAGAAATCCAAAGAGGAGTTTTGCTTTTATGGAAAAAGGCAAACAGTGACATAGCAGACAACATCCGTTTTGCAGTGAGCCTTGTAGAGGCAACACAGCCAGAGTGGCAAGAATGGTGCCACCGAGGTCCTTCCCCGCCAGCTTCACTCAGCAGCTCAGCATCACGCCTTCAGAACTTTGACCTGGGTCTTCAGCATCTCTCTGTTTTACCTTAATTTTATGTATGTTAGTAAGATGTGTTATGAGGTATGAGAAAAATCTAGAAGAGGTTATTTTGGGAGTCTGGGAATGCTCAAAAATGTTTCCATATAAATTAATGGTACTTGCTTCTTCGCCTTACAATATTTTGGCTATCGAAGGTTTTACAGAAATGTTCCACTTTCGGATAGTGGGGGAAGCCTCTATGTAAGTTTTTACTTAAGGAATAACTTTCCTTTAACAAAAGATGTGCTTCGGAGAAAAATTAGAAAATAGACATAAGCAAAATGAAGAAATAGAAATCACTCATTATCCTCAACCAGCTTATATTGTAGCACCAACAATCTATCTTTGCAGCTCTATACAGTAATGGTCCACAATGTTCTAGTGGATTACCGACTTTTCCTACATATTATCAAGGTGACTTTAGTCAAGTCTGACCAAGTCAGAACCTCCATGGGCTCACATGTAAAATGGGAATAATGAGATTGGCTTTCCGGGGTTTTTGTCAGTTATACATAACAAAGTACATATACCTCACTCACTAAGTGCCTGGTACACAGTAGGCAAACAAAAAAATACTCTGTATATTTTTACATAGCCAGCCTATATTTTACCAAAATGGGCTTATTCTGCACATGCTATTTTTGCAATCTGGCTGTTCCCAGGTTTGGTATAGTTTCCTTACTAGCTATTTCCTAAGTGTCATTTCTGGGTATATAAGTGCCCCACACATAAGAATGCTTTTTTCCGGTCTCATGGTGTTTTTGTTTGAACAGTCTTTCTTCAGGCCTCTTGGTAGAGAGTTCTATGGCATTCTAAGACTACTGGTCTTTCAGCAGGCTCCTGGTGTTTGGGAGAACTTCCAGAAGCACAGTTGGGGTTGAGAACATGTTCGACTTTGAGATGTCGCCAGGCACCGAAGAGTAAACAGCCCTGTTCCTGCTGACTCTGCATTTTGCTGCCAGATGCCTTACTCAACTTGTGGGGAGAGGAAACAAAATGGAGTTGTGAAAAGAAATGCTTTGGAGCCCACAAAATGGCAGTAGCCGAGGGCATGTTTGCTCCTCTGGGGCTTTTAGCAGTGGCTCCGAGGGTCAGCTATGCCCCAAGCCCACACGTCTGAACCAGAGCTAGGCTGCCACAGGGTGGAGGCAGCCTATAGGAGGAGACTCCAGTAGGGCTGCCAAGGGTACCAGAAAACTATCCCTTCAGTGTCCCTCTGCCGGCGCTAACCAAAAAGAAACCTCCTTCACCGGAAGTTCTGTCCACTGAGGTTTCCTAAAATGCAAAAACGCATCAGACTATTTAAACCTGAAGTTCTTAGGATAAATGAGTTTCAAGTTCTTTCCCAAACCGGGTCCTAATGGGGGAAGGGCAACAGCTGGAGAGAACACACGGCATTTGAGGGTAAGAAAGGCACCAATTCCACAGGGGAGGCTGAAAGTGAAGTCCTGTTTTCGTCCAACTGTGCAAGGACCAAGCCGTGCTGGGCTGGAGGGTGGCGTGATTGGTGCTCAAGGTCTCTTACAAATACCCTGCAGCTATCATGAGTAGAAGTCTACCTTTGTCCTGGGCTTCAGGATCTCTCCCAAGGACATGCAGACCAAGATGGCGTCCATAGAAACAACTGGCTTTATCCAAGAGACACTTTGTGGAGTGAGCTTGGGTTCTATAGAAAACAGAAGGCAGAGAGCGCCGTGGGTGCCTGCCCATCAGCAGCAGTTCTTTCTTCCAGTAACTCCATCCCACCAAGTCAGCTCAACAAATATTTGCCAGGTGTCTACTGTGAACAGGACATTGCATCAGGGTTGATCTGCCAAATGAAGGCAGTGTCCTGTATTTCGGAGCTCTCTCATGCAGTAGCTACCAGCCAGCTTAAGAACTGGAGGCTGTGAGGAAGTCAGCAACAGGAAGCCAGGCTGAGGAACCCCCACTCTTGCCCCCATACCCAAAGGTCAACTGCTCTGCCCACCCGCCCCCCTGCACTGAAAGGAAAGGATCACCATTATACCACAGGTGGTCCAGTAGGGATTTTCTGCCACCCAGCTTTTTTAAAGACAAAGAATCTCTCTAAGGATAAACAATTTAACATGGATCTTTAAATAACCCTAAGAAACAGATGTGACTGTTTATTTCGTAAGAGAGAGATTTTGTGGAACAGTATGTTCAAGAATGTGGGCCAATGTCAAAATATTGCTGCAGCTGGTCACATACATTTTAATGCCTTTTTTTCCCCTGCTTTTTTTTCTACCACAGTTTGGAAGCATAGAAAATTGTCAACATAAACTTTATGCTATGAAAGTGGCCCCAGTAGAACCCCTAAAATGACACAATTCCCACAGTATTCCTCACAAGTACAATTAAGCAATCTTATTCACATTTTTTTTTAGGATGCCTGAAGACATGAGTTCATTTCTTCATGTGAAAAATCTACATTGCCCTGGCCAAATGGATCATGATGCCTCCCAAGGTTACAGTCTCCTTCTAAAGGAAACTTCCACCTAGAACCTTGTGCTCCAGACCATCGATCCCAATTCTGGCTACACATTAGAATCACTGGAGAGCTTTGAAAACATGTCACTAAGCCCCCACTCCCACAGATTCTAATTCTAAGATTCTAATTAATTTTGGATGGGGTCTAATTTCTAAAGCCATCACAGAAGATTCTATTTTGCTGACTGGGTTGAGAACCACTGTTCTAGACCATTCCACAGGCTGGAGTGGCCAGGCTAACTTTGATCCCATCCTTCCTCCCCCATACACAATCAGTTGGCCCAATGTATAACACTTGGCCCAAGGACAGCCAATACCTAAGCTGGCCTGGGTCCTTTGAGGTGGCCTGGGTTGGGAGTTCTAAGACCATGCCCATAGGTAGAGATTTGCTAGGAGAACTCATGGGATCCAGCACATAGGGATACTCATGGCTAACATAGCTAAGATTTATTACAATGACAGTAAGTATCAGCATCAGATCACAATGGAAAAAGACACAGGCGGAATCTAGAGAAATCCACGCACAGGCTTCCTATGCTCTCTCCTTCTGTGAGAGGACACACATGCTACTCTCTTCAGCACTGAAAAATGCAGTAACACGTGTATGGTGTTTCTGCCCAGAAAAGCTCATTAGAGACTCAGCATTCAACATTTTTATTGGGGGATGGTCACATCTGCACTCCAAATTCCACATTTGGAATCATATTCCAAATTCCAGACTCTAAGAAGGAAAGCAGGTATTCAGCATAAGTCACGTTGTTTATGCAAACAATCTAGGCACAGAGAACTACCCTTATCAGTTAGGAGAATGGTGGAAACACCCAGACACCAGTGAGCCCACCCTTCTGGAGACAGTCTCAGGCCTGCCGTGTTAACTCCTTTCTGCACACAGACCAAAACAGAAGTGATAATGATTAGCCGGACTGATAAACTCTGCCTCAGGAATATGACTTGGGAAACAAGAATAGCCTCAGACTGGTGAGTTTGAGGGGAGAAATAACCAGACACAAAGAGAAACAAAGATAAGGGCATGGCTGAGTCACAGTGATGGCGACACTCTAGTGAGGAGAACAAAGTCCAGTATTGAGGGTTCAACAAGATAACTCAACTATGCAAACTCTTGTTGGTTCTTCTGCTTCCCAAAAGTTGTTCCTCTTCTCTCCCTGAAACCTATCACCCCAGCCTCTCCTGGTTTTTCATGCATTTTTTTGTGTCCCTTAGAGTCACTTTTTTGTCCCTAGAGTCCCTCAGTCACTCAGCCAGAGTTAAGTCTTGTTAGCTCTTTTATTTTTTTTATTTTATTTTTTTTAGATTTTATTTATTTATTTGACACAGAGAGAGAGCGGTCACAAGTAGGCAGAGAGGCAGGCAGAGAGAGAGGGGGGAAGCAGGCTCCCTGCTGAGCAGAGAGCCCGATGCGAGGCTCGATCCCAGGACTCCAGGATCATGACCTGAGCCGAAGGCAGAGTCTTTAACCCACTGAGCCACCCAGGCGCCCCTTTGTTAGCTCTTTTAGTTGAAAGATATTAAGCCCACTCATTGCCTGATGCTGACCCAGGACCACCTCAGTTATAGGCAGAGAAAGAGCAATCAGCAACAGCTTCAAAGAAGCGGGGGAAGGGCGTGTGAGTTCATCGCCCATACTAGCCTTCCAAAGCCACGGCTGTCATTCTGGACAACATGCTGCCTTCCATATTAGTTGGACTTTTGGCTGAATTTGGTGATAACCTTTGCAGAAATGATCTAAGTTTTGGGCATAGAGACCATGAAGACTTGGTCTTCACAGGCTCAGAATTAAAACAAGTGATGAGAACTGTGGTAAAGTTTCTAATTCTACAAACTTCTATCTATGTCTACTTATATCTTAGTTTCATCAGTTAATGTTTAGTTGGACATGTCTATGGACTTCAAAATATTTTTTTTAAGTAAGCTGTATGCTCAACATGGGGCTTGAACTTATGACCCCAAGATCAAGAGTCACATACTACACTGACTGAGCCAGCCAGGCACCCCTCATAATCTTTTTGAACAGGGAAATAATCACATAAATATTTAGTTCAGATGCTGCGAAATTCAGGCTTTTAGGTCAAAGGAGTAAGTCCTTTACTAGTTTATCCCTCTCCATCCTTCAGTCCATCTTTCCAGTGCTAACACTTTCTGTCACCATTATATATTCTTTTTATCATCAGTGGTTATGGACTCAAATAAATGATAGACTCTTGGACTTGGAAGAGACATCACAAATCATATGAAATTCAATCCTCTGGTTTTAAATTGAAAAGCTATAGGCCCAGCAAGATTTATAGACTTATCTAAGGTCTCACAGCTGGCTTAAGCCAAAGAAGAATGAGAATTCTAATCCCCTGATTCACAGGGATTTAATTTATTGCCACTCCAGGGCCTCTTCATCCTGGTTTTTTCCTGTGCAGTAGAATTCAGGTCCAGTACTGTGGGTAATTTCAGACTCTTTCTGCAGCTTTTATCTTTTCAAAGTCTGTTGTCACTCCCAGAAAATATTAACATTCACAAGGCTGTGGATCTGTGATTTTGCAATAAGTAAATAAGACTTCATTCTCCAGTGTGCTAATGTTTACAGACTAAGATCACATGTTCCTAAAGAACAGGAAGGTACTCTCAAATTTTGTGTCTTTGAGTCTCTAAGAACAAGTCAGCACAATGTGTTATTTGCTGGAGTTACACTTAGAAGAGAATTTAACATTTACTTATTTACTTTTAGGACTATGTCAAGGGACAATATTCAACTCAAAGAAGGTAGATGTTACCTGCATAACAACTTTACTCGGAAGTTAGGCATCAGTTAATCTATCAGTAATCAATGAAGAAGGACTGAATTAACCACTGTTAATATCCCAACCCTGTCCCAGTGTTGAGTGTGATAGACAAAGGCAAAGCAATACATTCTAAGATACTCTCAGAACATTTAAAATGCAGGAAATCATCAATAATGTGCTGAGACATATTTAAAATGAGAAATGCTTAGATCATACAGTAAATTTTACAGTGTTACAAGAGCTCAAGTTGAGAGAGATCAGCAGATATAGGGCAAGCCCAATTCATATTTTCATATTCTCTGACTTGGAAGTTATTAGACTAGAACCACTGAGGTGTAGTAGAAAACAAGCCAACATTGGTATCCATCTGATTTTTATTTTTAATTCTTTCATGCATATAATGAGTGTCTATTAAGCACATTTTTATGTGCCTAACAATTTGCTAGCCATTGCAAAGGATTTAATGGGCATATTGCTGAAAATCTTTTTTTAAAGGTTTTTTTTTTTAATGTATTTGACAGAGAGAACACAAGTAGGCAGAGAGGCAGGCAGAGAGAGGGGAGGAAGCAGGCTCTGCTGAGCAGAGAGCCCGATGCGGGGCTTGATCTCAGGACCCTGAGATCATGACCTAAGCCAAAGGCAGAGGCTTAACCCACTGAGCCACCCAGGTGCCCCCCATATTGCTGAAACTCTTAATGCCTCGGTTTTCTTATCAGTAAAATATGAAAAATGGACTAGATAATACTAGGTCCCTTATAGTTTTTATGTTCTGGGAGTCTAAAATCTCCAAGATGAAGAAATAATTCCTGCTAAGTTCTTACAATCTATTGGAAGCAACAAGATCTGTGTGTGTGAAATATTTAAATAGAAATATCCGATTTTCAGGGGTGCTGGACCTTTTGCCCTCCTAACACACAGAAGGATTATGACCTATTTCTTCCAGTGGCTTAGCCACCTCTTTGCACAATTAGGAATCACTGGACTGAGTATTCAAATGAATGGAACAGTTGACAGAGGGGCTAATGAGCAGAAATGGTTTAAAAATAAATAAATAATTTTCTTCTTTCATCCAAGAAAGACTCAACCACTTACCATGTTCCAGTCATTGTGCTAGGTACTGCAGATTAAAAACAAACCAGAAACCCAGCCCTTCAGGGACTTGAAGCATTGTAGATCAACTATAGGACAGGATAGATGACACATATCAGAAAACCTGACAGGCTTAAACACTAAACACCACTGGATGATGTAACCAGAACCCTAAAAGTACAGCAAGCATCGAGCTGGTTTCATCTAGGGACTCCAACTAGTCGGTTTCAAAGAAACTTGGTTCAAGGTTCCCAGTTCCCCTACTAACTAACAATGGTAATAATGCCCTTAGCCCACTTATTTTTATCCATCATCATAATTAAGCTAGTTAACTATGTTTAATAGTTAAGGGTTTTTTTGACACAGAATTTTACAACCCACAGGTGAGTTTGTGAAAAAAGATTTTTCTAAAATTGGTTGAAAAGTGATTTGAGAGTGATAATTTGTAGACTATAATAGAAGCCCTTTTTAAAAAGAAGAGTTTGGGGGCACCTGGGGGGCTCAGTCGGTTGAGCGGCTGACACTTGGTTTTGGCTCAGGTCATGATCTTGGGGTCATGGAATTGAGCCCCATATTGGGCTCTACACTCAGTGGAGAGTAAGCATGAGGATTCTCTTTCTCTCTCCCTCTGCCCCTCCCCCCACCGTGTGTGTGTGTGTGTGTGTGTGTGTGTGTGTGTGCTCTCTCTCTCTCTCTCTTTCAAATAAATAAATTAAATAAATAAAAAGAAGAGTTTGGCTGAGAAAGGAAGATAAAATAAAAAGGTGGTAGCTGGAAGAAGACCTTGGGATAACAGAGATAGAACTTTTTATTTTGAAAGAAAAGAAACCCAAATATTCGTCTTTCCTGTGAGGTAGGCTCTAGTAGGGTCAAAGAAGTTGAAAACACAAGAGAAAAAGAGACTATTGCACATTGTGGAAATGAATACTAAAACAGGAATTTGTAGGAATTTGTCTTCAGCAGATGACATGAAGAGGATGATTTTAATTATTTCATTTTATTAAATGCTCACTCTGCCCAGCACCAGGCATGTTATCTTATTTTATCTTCACAACAAACTTAAGAGTCACATATTCTTTTTATCTCCATTCAGTTGAACCCTGTGTTCAAGTCTAAAGCTGAGGTTTGGAAATTGTTAAGTAACATCTGGCAGGAATAGAACACAAATGTGAACCTGAGTTTCATACCAAAATCTGCCTCCCAATACCTACGTAAACAGAGGTAAAGAAATGAGAAGAGGTGCAAACATTGAGACATCTGTATGTGTTGGGGTAAGAATTTGTGCAACCTTATGTTGGTCAGACTCCATATTGACCATGAAGCATATGAAATTAACTACAGAGACAGAGGAGTTTGGACAAGGTGTCCAAGCTACAAAGGAAGGAATCAAATGACCAGGCCCAGAGGCGGAGGCAATATTCAGTGGAAATTTTCCAGAATTAATGAAAGACTTTCATTTTCAGAATGAACAATCACAATGAATACTTAATTACAAAAGTAAAAATTAATCCACACCTAGACATGTCTAAGTAAAACTACAGAACACGTTGATAATGAGATAGATCTTAGTAGTAATCAAAACAAAGTAAAAATCAGACTAAAGTAGACTTCTCAACAGGAAAAACCTAAGCCCACAAAATAGAGAGAGTGCTGAGGAAACATGTCAGCTACATTATTTTTCAAGAGGCGGAAGAAAATTGAATAAAGGAAGTCTGAGAGTGTGTGCCATACACAATGAGTGGCATACTTTTTTCCAATAGTCTTTGAAGGGACCCCTGAAGGATGTACTTTGGGAAAAGGAACTGAACCAGAAAGAGTAGGAATCAAAGAGTCAGGTAAGTACTCAGGTAAATACTCACTGGCTCTTTGAAATAAGAACCATGACTGAAGGGGCGCCTGGGTGGCTCAGTGAGTTAAGCCTTTCCCTTACACTCAGGTCATGATCTCAGGGTCCTGGGATAGAGCCCTGCATTGGGCTCTCTGCTCAGCAGGGAACCTGCTTCCTTCTCTCTCTCTGCCTGCCTCTCTGCCTACTTGTGATCTCTCTCTCTGTGTCAAATAAATAAATAAAATCTATTTAAAAAAATAAACATGACTGAAGAGGGGGATTTAAATAAACAATTTAAATTTAAATTAAAATATTAAAAAATGGAAGTTGGGAAGGTGACTATTTTGTTCTAAAGAATTCTAAAGTCATTGTTTTGACACTTTAGAGGATTTTGTTAACATAACTCTAACCATTATAGGATAAAATTACAATCTCTAATTTAAAAAAGAGAACTTCAAAATCATGGTTGGGTGTGACTAACTGTAGGTGTGATTAATTTCTATAGACAGAAAGAAAGTTTGGGGTCTCTGGGTGGCTCAGCTGGTTAAGCTTTGTCTTCAGCTCTGGTGGTGATCCCAGGGCCCTGGGATGGAACCCTGCCCTGCATCAGGCTCCCTGATCATCGGGGAGTCTGACTCTCCTCTGCCCTTCCCTGCTCCATGCTCCTGAGCTTTCATGCATACTGTCTCTCAAAGAAATAAAATCTTTTAAAAAAAATCTACAAGAAATATGACAAAATATTAATATTTGTTAGCTCCATAGGTATGTGTCTAAAAATTACAATTAAAAATTTTTTTAAAGAGTAAGCTTCTGGTGCTTTTAATTTACAGTTTTGACTTAATCACATACTCCATAATCACTGAACCTTCACTAAAGAAGAAGGCTAAGCTAGCCGTACTCAGTTTTGTCTAGGTGGGGGCTTCTCTCCTGCAGAAGCAGAAGTAGAGGATATTTTCCTTCCTGATTCTGTAAGTGCCACGTCCCCTGAGGCCATATGAACTTTGAGCAGGTGCACCAGCCTCCCAGCAACAGTCTCAGCCTGTCCCCACCAGTCCCAGTGACCTCCAGCCTCTAATTGGTGATTATCACTTAGATTCTCCTGGAAGAGTAATCTTAGCCTTTCAAAGTCCTCTCCAGGTCTCTGTCCGTCTGCATGTATCATACTCATGGTCTGACTGGGCAATTGTCATAAACCGATATACAGTGGGTTTGCATGATCTCAGTCATGCTTTTTTTGGTCGTAAAGATAGATCTTGCCGGGACCAAGCCCAGCTCTTCAGGACAATCAGAAATGGGCTGCTAGTGGTCTTTGCCAACATGCTGGGTGTGTCCTCCTCCTGCTTGTCAACAATCCCAAGACTGGTCTGGCCGGAACATGGGATCAAGAGGGATAATACATTAGCAGAACAACAGAGACCTATTCAATATCCAAGCTAGTTTTGAGTTCTGCTAGAACAGAAATCAAACTATTCCCTTTGCAGTACTGGCTTAGAGGAGAAAGCAATTTATTTAAAACAGGCTCTTCAAAACTTCATCCAGACCTCTTTTAAGGAAAAATAATTTACAGATTTCCATTACTGGTATAAACTACTTTCACTGTAATGATATGTTCTCTCCCTTTTCTTTTTTCTTGTGTTCATGGCTTATTGAGATTCTTAGATCTTGAGTTTCCGTTGTTTATTTTAAATCAAATTTGGAAAAATTTCAGCGATTATTTCTTTATTTTTTGATCGCCCTTGTCCCCCCAAGTTAATCCCATAACAGATAATTGGGTTACTTGACGCTGTTCCATAGCTCACCAATACTGTTTATTTCAGCTTTTCTCCTTTCTCAGGAATTACTGTCCTCCACAATCTGATGTTCAATATCTTAAAACCCTTGTTTCATATATACTTTTAATCATTTCCAGAAGGAAGGTAAGACTGTCCCTGCTACTCCATCTTGGCTGGAAAGTGAACCATTGAGAGTCAATTTCAAAATCCTTCTCAAAACAGTGTGGAAGTTTCTCTGTCCCAGAAGCCCTCAGAAGACGTTTTCTTTGGGTTCACTAATCATTAGTGGGCCTATGTTCACCCAGAATCCACAAGTGTTACAAGGAGATGGGACTGTGATTTTTCCGCGAGGCTTGAACTCTGCGTCCCACCACTAGATCTGGCCGTGGAGTTAACTTCTTTGTACGCTAGTGACCTTTTGTGACAGATCATTCTTTGATATGAGGGACTGTCCTGCGCATTGTCACACACTTAGAAACATTTCTGACCACCCACAAGTTGTCAGAAGCACCTCTATCCCACCAGCAGCCATTGGAAATGTCTCCAGACACCACCAACCATCTCTGCACGGGGGGCAAATAGCTCCCAGGTGAGAAACCCTGTGCTAAAAACTCCATGAGGAGCTGCGAATACAATTATGAATCATGGAGTGGTTACCGGAAGAAGGGGGCTAACCGCAGCGTCCATTGTGATATACACACATTACATTTTACGACCAAATTAAGGGTAATGTGTAATCCTTAGGCACTAATAGTAAGCATGTTACAAGGAAGTTAGACAATCAAATTAGGTGCGTATACAAAAGCACAATGTAAAGAAGAAAACCCTATAACACATAGTATGGTACTGTTAGGTGTACATCATTAGGTCAGATCTGTACGTGTTTTGTTTTTCTTACAAGACTTTAAGCTCCCTGTTGTATAACATCAGCAGCAGGACTCTGTTTGCTTCCCGCTTAGGTTTGGGCAGACAGTTGTGAGAACCTGGTTTCCAGACGGTTTCCAGAAAACCTGGAAAGCTGAGGGAAATTGGAAGACCATTTGGGGAAACATTATTTTGTAATAAGGGTCACCTTGCGCTTAAACAGCAGAGGGATGTTCTCCTGGGTAGAAGTTCAGGTATTTGAGACGATGTAGGTGGTACCTGCCGTTTGAGAAGATGAACTCTGGTGCGTTTGGGCTGAGGCCCGGAGGAGCTGCCCACCTGATCCGCTCTGAGATTCCACTCGCTGGGGGTGGGGAAAGACACAGTTGGAGTAATTATCTTTCCCAGGAGGAGGAGCCACTGGAAAATAGATCTATAATTGTATATTGAGGAGTGGAGTAGAAAAGGAAGCAGCCCCTATCCCGAACTCTACCTGGAGATAGGACTTTAAGGAAGTCAAGTCAAAGTTGTTTATTTCCTGGAAAAGTCCAGGTATAATTGCTCCGTATGTTGTGATGTGTGGACGGATGAAGTGGAGCGTGAAAGGCTCCCCTTCCATCTCGCCGCAGAACACACCCTGCAGCCCTGGGGCCCAGAAAACACCCCTTTCATCTCAGCTTCTTGGCATTGTTGACAGTCACGTAGTGCTCGAGAACGACAAGCAGGAAGGGTAATGCGCCCAGCATGTTGGCAAAGCTGACGAGGGCCACGTCTGTGGTCTGTGATTGTCGTGATCAGCTGGGCCCGGCTCCAGCTGTCATCTCTCTTTATAGCTGCTGTAAAGAATGGCTGTGATCATGCAGACACACCGTGTATCAATTTGTGTAAAGGCAGCCCGTCAAATTGTCTGTTTCACCACAGCAACAATCCTGTACTCCTTTACTGTGTGCGCATCCCATTCAACCTCCTGTAGACTATTCCAGATAAAAATATGGTGAGAACTTTCTTTCTTCCTTCTTTCCTCCTTCCTTCCTTCATTTCTTCCTTCCCCCACCCTTTTTCTCCCTCCCTCCCTTCCTTCCTTCCTAATTTTTTCCTTTATTTTATTTTATTTTATTTTACTTCATATGTCCCATATGTCCGTCATGTGCAGAATGTCCTGTCAAGCGCTGTGTCCTCCCCTCCCACAGTACACCCTGCCCCCTTATCCAGGAGCACAGGGAGCTTCCAAGAAGTAAAGGAGGAGAGAGAGAGAACAAGAACTCCAAGAGTCCACTAGCGCCACTGCCTGCTTGGTCCTGTTCCATCCGATGATTGCTTGTCCCTGCTCTGAACAAGAGTTCCCCGTCCCAACTTTTCCATCTCATGGGCACAAGTCCACCCTCTGGTGCCCAGCCAGTTTGTTCTGCAAAGGCTTGAAACCCTGCCAGGGTATGATGTCTAGACGGATTCCTGCCTTCAACACACACTGTTCTGAGACCAGCCCTGAACCAAAACCCTTAGACCCCTGCATTGAGCCTAGAATCCTGTCTTCCTGGTGAGATCTCCCTTGGTGTCCACGAGTCCAACAGAGTCTCGTTCAGGTTTCCTTCACCTACCTCATAGGGAGCCAGTGTTGGTCAGTCCCATTCCTTTCTTGTAAGAAGGCCCGATCTTTGTGCAACTTGTCTCCCTTCTCCAGAACTCTGCAAGTTCCAGCCAAGGAAAGGGCTCTCTTTGTCACACCAAAAGTTTGGATCCCCCTCCTGGGATATCAGTGCATTCTACCCTCATTATGAGGAGGCCATTCGAGTGACCTCACTCATAAAAGTGAAACAAATGTCTACACCAAGGTGATTTTCTATCTTTCTGTAAATATGGAATTTGCTCACATAATATTTTAAAATTCTGTTTCAGCCTCTCACCCCCGTTACTCAGAATCTCCATCTTACTGAGAGAGCTGAAAGAATTCCAATGAACATATATGGATAGGTGGGAGAAATCACCCTGCTTTTGCTTGTTTGAGTACAGAATGAACCTTGTTAGACATCAAGACCTCCTGACAAGTCACCACTCCAAGGAATCCCAAGCTCCCTTTAAGTCCTCCTGCCTCCTATCTTACCATAAATGAGTAAACAGTCCTCTTCCACGCACTCTTCCGGAGTGCATAAGGTTCTCTGTCCTTCCCTCACCCAGCCCAGGGCCTCTCAACCAGGGAGTTGTTCCCACTTACAGGGCCTCAAAGGCTGAGTCCAGAGACTCACAGTTTGGCATTCTTTCCTTGTCCTTCCTGGGTGTGACTGAGGAATAAAAACTAGGGAGGAGGCATGCCAGAAAGTGCAAGTTTCTCATTTAGATCTAAAACAGCTCTATTGGGACCCCTGGGTGGCTCAGTTGGTTAAGCAGCTGCCTTTGGCTCAGGTCATGATCCCAGCGTCCTGGGATCGAGTCCCACATCGGGCTCCTTGCTCGGCAGGGAGGCTGCTTCTCCCTCAGCCTCTGCCTGCCACTCTGTCTGCCTGTGCTCACTCTCTCGCGCGCTCTCTCTCTCTGACAAATAAATAAAATCTTAAAAAATAAATAAATAAAAAATAAATAAAACAGCTCTATCCTAGGGGAGCATGGTTGGTCCCATCAGTACAGTATGCAACTCTTGATCTCAGGGTCATTAGTTCGAGCCCCACATTAGGTGTACAGATTATGTAAAATAATCATAATCATAACAATATAATAAATAAAAATAAAACATCTCCATCCTAGTAAATAAGCCCTTCACAAACTACCAATCAGAAAAACTGCCAGTACCTCTGGCATCCAGCCCATTGCCAAGCACACAGTAGGCACTTGTTCAATACCAAGTAAATGGTTAAATCTACGCATTTCCATGTGTTTTTGACTTCGGCAAATGTCATCATGCTTTTTAATCACAAAATATATTACATTCCCATATTTGTACTTTAATAGGAAAATCTTAAGGCAAAACAAAACATTATTGCTATGAAATACCATGGGTATTTTAATAATATTTCCACATTGGGTGGTACCTGGGTGGCTTAGATGGTTAAGCATCTGCTTTTGGCTCAGGTCATGATCTCCAGGGCCTGGGATTGAGCCCCAAGTTGGGCTCCCTGCTCAGCGGGGAGCCTGCTTCTCCCTCTCCCTCTGCTACTCCCCCTTCTTGTGCTCTCGTGCTCTCTCTCTCTCCAATGAGTAAATAAAACCAGTCTTTGCCACTGACCTCACCATCTCCAGGAATTTCAGAAAGAAGAGGATTCTGTTGACAAATTCTTTTTCTCCACTTCCCAGTTAGCTGCTTATACCCATGGCCTCCCTCATCCCAAGTCAGTGATCAAAGGGCCTGGGGGAGTCCAAAGCAGAAGAGCGGTGATTTCATCAGTCTTTGCTGAGAACCTGCTGTTGCTAAACACAGTTCTAGGTGCATTCAGTGGGCTATCTCAAGGAACGCTCAGAATGCTTAAGGATTAGAGTTATTTCCTTTTTACAGACAGGGAACCCGAAAATTGAGTAACCTGCCCAAAGAACACGCCAACGTTGTACAGTGGTGTGTGTGGCTGATCCAGATGGAGACAAACAGGAAAAGGAGGAGGGTGTTCATTCACCCATCCTAGTGGTGGGACAACTAAGCCAAAAAGAAAAAAAAAAAGAGGGGCGCCTGGCTCAGTGGGTTAAAGCCTCTGCCTTCGGCTCAGGTCATGATCCCAGGGTCCTGGGATGGAGCCCCGCATTGGGCTCTCTGCTCAGCAGGGGCCTGCTTCCTCCTCTCTCTCTGCCTACTTCTCTGCCTACTTCTGATCTCTGTCAAATAAATAAAATCTTTAAAAAAAAAAAAAAAAAGAAAGAAAAGAAAAGAGAAAAAAAAAAAAAAGAAAACAAGCGAAAAGAAAAGAAAAAAGAAAAAACCATGGGCAGGAAGACACAGGTGCCCCACTGCTGCTCCCTGCGGGTTTCATTCTCCACCTCCACCTGCTGGGGCCCAGGCGCCCTGCCCTCCTCCCTCTCTGATAGCCCAAGCTACCTTCCCCCTGGCTCTTGAAGGCTAAATGGGTTAACACAATGCAAAGGAGAAAAGAGAAGGAAGCTGTGTTTTGGCATTTAGTCCAAACCACATTCTTCTATCCAGTTTTTCCATTAATAATACTGGTACTTTAAACCTCTGATTAAAAAAAACAACAACATGTGCCAGTCCCACAGTCGTGAAAAGAACGTCAGCAAGCCTTGCTATCAGCATGCTGACTCCGATTACTGGCTAAGGAATCTCTGCAGACGGAGTACACACCGCTCAGGGACTGTTTCTTCAGCACATGGCGCCTCCTTCTCCGTCCCTGGTGACAAGGAGGAGTGTCAGCTCCGCCCACACCAAGCAGCCCAGCGGGCTGGTGGGACAGCTGCCCTTCATCCTCCTGCGTAGGCGTACTTGTTTGTTCAGCAAAGTGTATGTCGATGTGTTGTTTGCTGACCGTGGGGCCCCATCCCCTACATCCCTGCTGGAGGAACCTTCTACGGTATGCCTCAACAGCGCCCCTCTGGGAAATGTCTCAGGCGAATGAAAACACAGCAGCTTCTGAAGACAAAGTCAGACTGTGTTCAAACAGACCTTTCTGATCTTTTTGTATTACTTACTTTTCAGAAAGGAACTTGTAAACGCCATCTCTGTCAGGTTTTGTGTGGCCAAGGGAGCCCACGGGGTTGGTTCAAACCTCTGAGCCTTCCCAGGGACTCCGACGTGGGGGAGTATTGCCAGTCTATGTGTTAGCGCCTCCTTTCCCTTGAAGACGTGTTCTGAGAGCAGGTCAATTAACCACCCCCTTTCTATCTCAATGAAGTGATTTCTTTTCAAATTCTTGGAAAAATCAAGTCAGAATCATGGAGTCTTGAATCAGATAAATCTGAGGCTTAGCCGCGTTTGCTGGCCTTTATAAAGATCCGCAAATGTTTTCTGACCAAAAACGATTATTTTCATGTTTTTACTTCATTAAAAATATATTTGAATGTTTCCTAACAATCTAAGTAGCATTTCAATTTGAGATCGACCCACACACAGCATTTAAGATGAGATGTCTCGTCCCCTCTTGCGGGCACTCTCCCCTGGGGTCAGAGAACCACCAGCAAACCTTCCTGCTTCCTGGGGGCTGCCTTCCACTGTCAGCTGCTGCACAAAGAGGGTCATCGGTGCTCAGGCGACCTGCCATGGCCAGGTTGGGTTGACCCACGCACCTACCTCCACTTCTACTCTCATCGCAACGGAGATGTGCTGGGATGAGAAGGGAGTCATCTAAGGCCGCAGTAGACCTATACAGTCCTCATAATTTGCCTGTTTTCAGTATTTAAAATCACATGCGCGCACACACCCACGCACACGTGATATTTACCCTGTTGGCCCACAGAGCTGTGACAGGTTTCCTAAGTTGGGTAATGTCATGTACACGTCATGTACTCTCTTGTTGCATGTTTCATCATGTGTCCTAAGTGGCCAATTGTCCCCCGAGTGAGACAACAGGACACTGTGAGCTGGCTCTGCACTCGGTGTGGGAGTGGAGTGGGCGTGGGTCCCTCCTCCTTTCTACAGACACCTTTTACTTCTTTATTTTTATTTTTGAGAGAGAGAGTGTGTGCAGGATTGGGGGGAGGAAGGGGCAGAGGGAGAAGGAGAGAGAATCTTAAGCAGGCTCCACACCCAGCGTGGAGCCAGACACAGCATCCATCCCTCTACCCTGAGATCATGATCTGAGCCAAAATCAAGAGTCAGACACTCAACCCACCAACCTACCCAGGCGCCCTGCAGACACTTTTTGGTGTTATTAGCAAAATAGCTTATACTGACAAGGAGACCAGGTTGCCAAATAGCTAAGGGTCAGGGCCTACACTTCTCAGACGGGGTCGTGTCAGAGAAAGAGACAAAACGTGTTGCATATCAACATCAGGTTTTTGGCTCAAAGGCCCTTACTGCATAAAAGCCATATTATGTGTAAGGATTCCAATTTCAAGATTGATTCTGAGCAGGGGCGCCTGGGTGGCTCAGTCGTTAAGCGTCTGCCTTCAGCTCAGGTCATGATCCCAGGGTCCTGGGATCGAGCCCCGCATTGGGCTCTCTGCTCAGCAGGAAGCCTGCTTCTCCCTCTTCTACTCCCCCTGCTTGTGTTTCCTCTCTCACTATGTCTCTCTCTGTCAAATAAATAAAATCTTAAAAAAAAAAAAAGATTGATTCTGAGCTGTCATTTGCTCTGTCCTAAGACAGCCACTATCTAGACCATGAAAGACCATGATTCTAAGCTGACTGTGGTCTTCACTGAACATTCCCAGACTTACTGACTTGTGCTTTTCTAGAAAGGGGCTGCAGCTAGCCCACTGAGTACCCGCAGTGTCTTGCACAGAGCCCGGCACATCGTGGTGCTGTCATGGACATTCCCCAGCTGCCCCTCGTTTCCTCTCCGCCTCTCCCCACCCTCCTCCACCCTGCTCTGGGCCTACATCACTGGGGTTCCTCACCTTCAGGTTCAGGTTGGGCCCCACCAATGGAGAACGTTGGCAAGAGATGGAGGAAAGGAAGAGGCAGAGATCAGAGCCTCTGCTGAAGTCTACAGGGCCATCGGGCAGCATCTCCTCAGGCCACCATCCTCACTAAGTCAGTTTCCTTTTATCATGCCCCTGCCTTTATAAACACTCCCCATTAAACTCTGTTCACTCAGCCCTTTACACAAATTCCCTCTTGTGTGTTTTATGATTGGGCCATAACCAAAAAGGATGCACATAAATATTTATACAAATGCATAGAATTTTCTTGGACATGATATAGTTCAGGAAAATACACAGGTAACAGCTTAGAGATGAAAACTGTCTCAGAGGCCAAAGTCCTCCCAAGAATATGGCACTTGAAAAGCATCTTGACCCCCAGCTTTCTACTCTACGAACTTATGTGGTCACCTCTTCCCCAGACCCCCTCCCCTGACACACACAGACGCACACACCCAGGATGCCTACTTCTGGTCTGAAGAAACAACCCTCTACACCACCAGAGAGACCTTTTGAGGCTGGAGGACTCCACAGTTCCCCCGGATTTTGATGGTTCCAGCTCTTTCCATACACTTGCACACACTCACTTACATACACTTAGATACACAGACACACTCTCACACACTCACATACACATCACACATTCATACTTTCTCCCCAAGATATCGCAGAAAGACCAGATCAAGAGGGACTCTCGCCTTAGCTAACGCTGTGTCGCAGACCCCCCTGCCTACTATGCACATCGCATTCCCTAGCCTGCAGGGCCAAGAGGGCACAAGTGACCCAGGACACCACCTCGGTTTCTCCTGTAACACAAATAACATTCATTTCAGACAAAAGCCCACCCACAGGCAGTCTTCCTTGAAATTACTCCAAAATAAATGACTCACAAGAGATGAAATCATTATTTTTTATAAGTTTTTGCCTTGCCCATGGAACTAAAATATAAGGTGACCAAAAAATTGTAAAAGTATCCAAGTGAAAAAAAATTTTTAACAGAAATGGTACATTTTTCAATGGCTTTGCAACTCATGTATTGTTCAGTCCCACAAGCGTCCTATCCTGTCCTTGCTGGGGGTGGGGGTGGGGGGCAAAATGATGCCATTTCCAAGTCACCACACCCCCATCAGGTCAGATAAGCGCCAATGGAAAGTCACCGTTAAGTCGTTAAGTCGCAATATCCTGACTCCTCAGTACACGTTAACATTTTCTGAACTGTGAAGAGCCGGGCAGAGGTGACGCAGGAGTGACGGGACCGGGAACCGGCTAAGCGCCTCCGGGCGCTGATAGCTCGACCCTGTCTCTCACTAAAGCTCAAGTCAGACCCACAGACGGACTAATCTCAGAAGGCCTGCTTATCTGACCCGGTGGGGGTGTGGTGACTCGGAGATGGCATCATTTTGTGTCCCCCCCCACCCCCGGCAAGGACAGGATAGGACTCTCGTGGGACATTGGTCCCCTGACGTCCTCTGCGCTGTTCCTTTGGCGCTCAGTGAGCCTGGGGCTTGGACACCTTCGTGCCCCACGAATCATGTGGAACAAATCAGACACAGGGGTCAGGGCGGCTCCCTGGCAGCACAGCCTGCGATGGGGGTTCCTGGGTGAGGGATTCGTGGAGAGAGTGTTCCCACGGGAAAGGGGAACGAGGCGAGGAAGCAGCACCGGCAGGGAGGAGGGCAGGAGGGGTGAGGGCTCCGCGGAAGGCAGTCTCAGCCGCGGCCCACGGAGCGCTCTGCAGCAGGAGCAGCACCGGAGTCCAGGGAAGGAGGTGTCCCTTAGCTTCTCGGGATACGTAGGTTCCCCAAAGCCAAGGACAAAGTTCTGGATCGGGGTCAGCGATGAGCTGCGAGCGGCGGACCCTTCCCGCAGCGAGGCTGGGGCTCCGGCGGCATCGCGGGTCTGGGTGGGCTCCAGCGGCGGCCACAGGGCAGTGTTTGCCCGTCAGAGAGTCAGCGTCTTCCCAGTCTGCACCTCTTGCACGTGTGCAGAAATTTCCGGAGGTAGTTCTCACACAGCAGCCCCAAATTTCCCTGGGAAACGGGCTGGGATAAGCAGGCAGAACTTGAGCTTCTGCTGCTATTTCCTTTTTACTTATTTTACACAGTGACTTCCAGGGAAGATGACTACAAATAAGTCATCCCACCAACAAAGGGTTACCCAATTTTAAAGAAATGTTTTATAAGGGCCCCTGGGTGGTGCGGTCAGTTAAGCGTCAGACTATTGGTTTCGGCTATTGGGATCAAGCCCCACATCGGGCTCCCTGCTCGGATTGGAGTCTGCTTGAGATTCTCTCTCCCCTTCTCCCTCTGCCCCTCCCCACTGTCTCTCTCTTTCTCTTTCTGCCCCACCCACTTGTGCTGTCTCTCTCGCTCTCTAAAATAAATAAATCAAGTCTTTAAAAGAGATTTTTAATTAATTAATTAATTTTTAAATGTTTTATAAAAGATTGGAAACCACTGGCACACTATACACAGTGCCCTGATATCAGGGTCCTTATCTATCACGCTCACTGAGAACCCCAAAGTTTGGAGGAGGGTGGGCATAAGCCTCTGAAATATATCTGTTGAAAAAAAATGAACAAAAACTGATTAACCTAGGGCACCTTGGTGGCTCAGTGAGTTAAGGCCTCTGCCTTTGGCTCAGGTCATGATCCCAGGGTCCTGGGATCCAGCCCCACATTGGGCTCTCTGCTCAGCAGGAAGCATGCTTCCCCACCCCGCCCCCGCCTGCTTCTGCCTACTTGTGATCTCTGTCAAATAAATAAATAAAATCTTAAAAGAAATTTATTAACCCATTTAATTCTCACAACATCCTATAAAAAAAGATGAGGCAGATATTTTCTTCCACGCTTACAAAGAAGAAAACTCAGCTTCAGAGACTTGACCAAACACAGGTCATCTATGCCCACTTGAGTCGGTATCAGTGGTTTATCAAGAATAAATATGCCTGGGGCGCCTGGGTGGCTCAGTGGGCTAAAGCCTCTGCTTTCGGCTCAGGTCATAGTCCTGGAGTCCTGGGATCGAGCCCTGCATCGGGCTCTCTGCTCAGCAGGGAGCCTGCTTCCTCCTCTCTCTCTCTCTCTGGCTGCCTCTCTGCCTACTTGTGATCTCTCTCTGTCAAATAAATAAATAAAATCTTAAAAAAAAAAAAGAATAAATATGCCTGTGTTGGGGGAAGAAGGGGCTGTGATGTGTTCATGCCCTTTCTCCCTACCCATGTGAAAAGGTGCCCAGAAATAAATAAACAGCAAAAACGACTTAGAAAATTGGAGTATTGCATGAATTGAGAGATCAACAAATCTAAAGTTAGTAACTTGGTATTAAATTTTAATAAAAAACCTCTCATCCGACTTGAGGGCACCCTCGTAGACCAGTGTGTGGGCAGAAATGTCACCCTCTTCACCTGCTTCACTGGGTCTGGGACACAAGTCAGCTGATCATAATGCTGCAACCTCTTTTACCAGATCCTATCAGTCTGCTAGAATGCCTTTTTCCTCCTGTGTTCTTTCTGCTGCCCCAGATTCTCAAACCCTCAGGATGTCCTCTCTCCACTTCAGTGAGAAGTGCTCAGCTTTACTTAAGCCTCTGGACTCAGCCCAGCTTCTGTTTCCTCTGGGGAGTCACCTTTCCTCATTCTGTGCTTCCTCTTCCTCAGGTCACAGAGGTCAGAGAGGAAGCAGAGCCCAGGGTCAAGCTGAAAACCGGAAGTAGATGGGTCTTGGTCTATCCTGGGATCAGAAACCAGGAGTCAGGGGCACCTGGGTGGCTCAGTGGGTTAAGCCTCTGCCTTTGGCTCAGGTCATGATCTCAGGGTCCTGGGATGGAGCCCCACATCAGGCTCTCTGCTCAGCAGGGAAGCTGCTTTCCCCCTCTCTCTGCCTAGGTGTGACCTCTCTCTCTGTCTGTCAAATAAATAACATCTTTAAAAAGAAGAAAAAGAAGAAGAATGTGGGAGGCCGCGTTAAGGTTGGAGACTGGAGCCAAACCAGGCCCTGACTTGTGCCTCCTTGAAAACTAAAAGGTTAATATGACCTAATAGTTGGAAAAGTTGAGTAGCATTGAGAAAGGGTCTGAGCTATGTGCCTTCTGCTCACCTGCGTGACCTCTCACAAAGGTTAATTGGGAACAAAACAACGTGGGCCTTAGCCAAGGTCTTGTTGTGTCTGAACGAGTCATAAGCCACAGCTGGTGCCCTTTCTCACCTCGTGTAGCAACCCTGAATTTATCTATATGTAACAGCCATTTGGCGCCAGGATGCCTGTACGAAGATGCTTAAGGAATTTATAGTGGGAACCTGTGATAATTGTTAGACTTGTTATGGATAATAGTTTCCAGCCTTGCTACAACTATATATATTAGCGCGCGTAGCTGAATAGACTGATACTGCTTGGACAACCTCCTCTGCGTCCCTCCTGCCCTCGGCTCTTTGCATCTCTTTCTTTTAACCATCCTCTTACCTTCCTGACCCTGGTCGTGTTGTCGCGCCAGCCGCGACAGAAGAAGAAGAAGAAGGAGAAGAAGAAGAAAGAAAGAAAGAAACCAGGAGTCAATCCAGGGAAAGCAATCTTGGTGAGGAGACGACCAAGCCATTACTTTGAGACCCTTCAGGGCCTGGGCCGCTTGCCTCATGTATAATCCAGAAGATAACTGAATGGGGGTGGGGTCTCAGCATCCCTGGATTTGTTACCTCCTCCGCCCCTGGAGAGCTTGTGGGCTCTCCCCCTCTTCCTTCCACCAGTACTCACTCTACTCCTGAGGTGCCTAGATGCCCACCCAGTATGCAATTTCAGAGGAATCAGAAAACTACCCCAGCAAGAAACCCACCAATTAGAGGTTCCATTCGGGGTTCATTACCTTCCTTTGCAAAGCCGATTACTTAAGGGAAAAAAGAAATTGACCAGCAATCACAGGATGCTGCACTGTCCAGAGTACAGAGGAAGGTAGGCTTTGAATCCGCTGGGGGAGACCAACAGGAAACTTGATCTTTTCTATGTTGCTCAAGAAGAGAGAAGAAAGGGGGATGCCTGGGTGGCTCAGTTGGTTAAGCGGCTGCCTTCGGCTCAGGTCATGATCCCAGCGTCCTGGGATCAAGTCCCGCATCGGGCTCCTTGCTTGGCGGGAAGCCTGCTTCTCCCTCTGCCTGCCACTCTGCCTGTGCTCGCTCTCTCGCGCGCTCTCTCTCTCTGACAAATAAATAAAAATTTTTTTTAATTAAAAAAAGAGAAGAAAGGAAAAGATACAGTTCTTCTCAAGTTAGCAATCACATATGTTAAAATTCCACATGAAAACAGTGATGGGAAAACAGGAAAATCTTTGAAGCATTCCATAATTTGAGGCCATCTGTTGCTCACACCACAGAGGGAAACAGAACATAACCCAACAAACACAGCAGCCTCACTGGGATGACCTGCTTCGTCTCGTTGCTTCCTTCCTAAAGGCCAGCTGATTGATACCTACCAGGTTGGGGCACGTGGGAGACAGAACAGGAGGTCACTGTGAAGTAGGGTTCAGTCAACATGTCATTCATTTAAGACAATCATTCATTCAAGACAATCACGACTTTAAATATTCTATTAGAGGGTGCCATTGCACACTGAATATGATTTGAATTCATTTCTTAATTTTTAGTGACGAAAGGAAGGTTGTAATTAATAGCCTTGGAAAGGCAATGTTTTTCTTGCAATCAGGAAAACTGGGTTTGAATATTTTCTCTTTTACTGGCTGAGTAACTGGGCAACTCAAACTCTCTGAGCAACAACTTTCTCATTAGCACATGGTGTAACACTAGCTGACTGGGGTAGGAAGGAATAAGCTGAGTTATATAACCTATCTCAGGTTGCTGTTACAATGCCTGGGACTTTATTTACTTTTATTTATTTATTGGTTTAATGCTTGGGACTTTACCTTCAATAAATGGTAATTTTACTCTTACTTGGGCATTCAGAAAGCAGCCCATGGGCATGGGACACAGGCTTTAGGAAGAAGTTCTATCTGGAGAGTTGTGTAGATGATCTCATTCCCCATAAATTATAGTAATAACTGCATCGGTTACTTGAGGATGAAATGAGGTAGCATTTCACTAGTGCATGCCCCCCAACAACACAGGTACTCAGTGCTGCTGGCGGTCATCATTAATCAAGCTATGTTCAGGCATTGCACTTCAGGATGCTGGAGACAGCTTGAGGGTCCTGGAACATGGGAAAGAGGACCTTTCCAAGGAGAAGGCCAAGGCCAAGAAGTTTCTCATCTTTGGTAATTCTGCAGCATGCTAAACTCAAGAGTACATGAAGGTCCAGATCAGAGACCAGAGAGGTCAGACCTTCACGTCCCTCTTGGTTGTTTTATCGAGTACTCTCTCAAGCATTTGACCTGCTGAACAGGGACTCAGGGTCAGTAGATGGAGCACAGAAAGTGACAGGCAAAGAAGAGCAAAGTTGTCCTTGGGGTGGAAACAGAATCCTTGGGAGACAGCATCCTTGCTGTGACAGTATAGGTCTAATCATCTTCATACAATGACTCTAAAATTTAAAAAAGAGAGAAGAGGAAGAAAAATAACACTGAAAAATCATTCAATATCAGATTCTAGCAACTGACCCTTGGTCAGCAGCCAGAGAGTTAACAAAACAAAACAAATGGTCTGGGCCCCACTGACAAATTTTATGCAGCAATTCCAGCTGCTGCTCTATTGACCAAGATACACATTCACACATAGTTTTTGAATGTTTATAATCCTAAATTTACTATCCAAAATGCAAAATGAACTCTTTTGGATGTTTTCTTAAGGGAGGACTGGAAGGGGAAAAGACCCAAAAATTTTGTTTTAAGGACCAAAACCAACTACTCAAAAATCTGAGTGTTAACCTAGAAAAAGATAATGTGACTTCATCATAAAAACTGTGAATTCAGGGACACCTAGGTGGCTCAGTCAGTGAAGCATCTGCCTCTTGGTTCCAGCTCAGATCACGATCTCTGGGTCCTGGGCTCAATGCCTGCATCAGGCTCCACACTGAGTTTGGAGTCTGCTTGAGGATTCTCTCTCTCCCTCGCCCTCTGCCCCTCCCCGGTCATGCTCTCTCCTGAAAATAAATAAATAAATCTTTTTAAAAATATTGTGAATTCAGTGTTTAGTCTTCAATGAGAAGAGAACATTAGGAAAGAAGAGAGACTATTTTCCCGCATACTATGCTCTTCTCCAGGATAACCCACACCTAGAATCATTAGATGTCAAACATGAAGAAACACATTATAATGTGGGTCAGTTGGTGCAGATCAAGCTGAGGGCCCTGGTCATCCAGAATTAGATATATATAAATTAGGCTAAAGTGATTATGTTGAATTTTACTATGCTTAAGCAAACATGTCATTTCTTGGTATTCCAATGACATCTATCTGAATTTTTTAGTTCATGCTGTGATACAAGTGTCCCATATGTTCAAGTTAGTTGTATTTTTGCAAAGAAAAATATGCCAAATGTATTAATATATGTGATTTAAAATATAAATTAGTCATGGGGCCTCTAAAAAAATTGTACCTCAAAAAACAAAAACAAAAACAATTAAAAAAAAACACAAAAAACTCTTACCTTAATTTGCTTACCCTAATGGGACAAATATTTACTA
Organism: Mellivora capensis; assembly: GCA_004024625.1. NCBI lineage: Eukaryota > Metazoa > Chordata > Mammalia > Carnivora > Mustelidae > Mellivora > Mellivora capensis. The sequence continues at coordinate 20,448 of PISX010013793.1, read as the reverse complement.
GACTCCCAAGGTTTTTTGTTTGGTGGGGTTTTGGGGGTTTGTTCATTTGTTTTGTGTTGTTTTGCTTTAGCTAAAGTTATGTCAATTCATTTCAGTAATGCATATAATTTGTGATCCAGCAGAAAATCTAATATGTGAAAAATCCAAACATAAATCAGACAGGTTCCTTACATGATAAAAGTATTTTTTACTTGAGTAAAATATTTGGTGTTTAAATATTAGTGTTTTCTTATACATTCATCTTAACCTTTTTAAAAAAGATTTTGTTTACTTATTTGACAGAGAGATCACAAGTAGGCAGAGAGGCAGGCAGAGAGTGGGGGGGAGAGGGAAGCAGGCTCCCTACTAAGCAGAGAGCCTGATGCGGGGCTCAATCCGGGGACCCTGAGATCATAACCTGAGCCAAAGGCAGAGTCTTAACTCACTGAGCCATCCAGGCGCCCCTTAACTTTTTAATAAATACATACTGAGTCACAGCAAGTTTATAGCTCTACTTCTGCCAAGTCCCTCAGGAATGTGTTTTCAGTTAAGTTCTGACACAAACATTTTACTGGACAGATGGACCAAAGACTGTCTAGCACCCTTTTTGAATGTCAAAAATTTTAATGAGATGGGGCACCTGGGTGGCTCAGTGGGTTAAAGCCTCTGCTTTCGGCTCAGGTCATGATCCCAGAGTCCTGGGATTGAGCCCCACATCGGGCTCTCTGCTCCATGGAGAGCCTGCTTCCTCCTCTCTCTCCTTGCCTGCCTCTCTTGCCTACTTGTAATCTCTGTCAAATAAATAAATAAAATCTTTTTAAAAAAAATTTAATGAGAGTAACATCTAAATCTAAAGCTATCCTATCTCCTCATAAGTAAAAACACCTTCTTCCTCCATTTTTATGGTGCTTTTGTTTTCAAAGAAATTCGTACAAAAAGCTGGACATAATTAACATAACGATGTATTCAGAGTGAAGTATAGTTATCTTAAACAGTGATAGGATTTGCACAGAACTTTTCCATTTAAAATTCTATCACATAAAGTAAGGCATACACATAATTTGTAAGAACTTGTACAGAGAGGACAAAGGACGTTGATGGAGCAGATGCCTTACTTCTCTTCCTCCCATAAACCCGGGGTAATTCAGATTCGACTTGAAGCCACATCCCCACCAATAGATTCTGCATAAAATGCTGGGGGTTGGTCTATGGCCAACTCACAGGACCTCAGACTGTTTTTTGTACTTCGTTAGGATTGACACATCACACAGCTGGAAGTTGCCCTGAACAGTAGCTTTGGTTTGTTCCATATCTCGGCCCATGATGATACAGTCAGTGTAAGCCCTTCCTGCTTAAATGAAGATATCCTGTTCCTTCCTGGCCTTGACCTGCTGAAGGAGCTAGAAGCCTTGATCTCCCAGGAGAGAAGATGCCACAGATGGTGGATCTTTTTTTTTTTTTTAATTAATTTATTTGTCAGAGAGAGAGGGAGAGAGAGAGCGAGCACAGGCAGACAGAGTGGCAGGCAGAGGCAGAGGGAGAAGCAGGCTCCCTGCTGAGCAAGGAGCCCGATGTGGGACTCGATCCTAGGACGCCGGGATCATGACCTGAGCCGAAGGCAGCCGCTCAACCAACTGAGCCACCCAGGCGTCCCGCCACAGATGGTGGATCTTAACCACTCTCTTTTTTCCGGAGGAGACACTGTTGTGATAATGTGAAATACATAGCCTAGAAAACTATCCAGGAAGCAGTGGTTTCTATTAGCAGCTATTAACGTAGACTGCTGTAAAGTGTTTAGTAAAGGAAATAAGGAAATGATGTTTCTTTTACCCAAAAGCGCAGTAAGACAGGGTATATATACCATGTTCTATATACTTCATAGGACAGCAAACAATCCTGGGTCTTTTCTGGGACATCACAGTTTAATTCAACAGGATGATTGCTATGTAATTCTAAAACCATGCTGATTTATTTAGTATTCCCTTGAAATCAGGCCCGGAGTGAAGCACTTGGTGCAGGAGTTTATTGGAGAGGTTATCCCAGGAAGCAAGAGCGAGCAGGCGTGGTGAGATGGGAAAGGTGGGGGAGCTCACATAAAGGTATGTTATTGAGGTCCTTGCCATTGACCACTGACGCTCAGTTCTTCTGGGACTTCTGAGCAGTGGGCAGAGTTTTCTCTTCAGTGGTTCTCCTGAAGGACAGAAGGTGGAATAAATACTACAATAAGATTCCCCAAGCATTGTCCCAGGACTTTACACTTTAGCACTTTTAACTCTTTAAAACTTAAAAAAAAAAAAAGAGAGAGAGAGAGACATCACTTTTTTTTAACTCTTTAGCACTTCTGAGCTGCACTCAGCAGGACCCAGACAAGCTCTGGGGCATAGGAGAAAGCCTGGGGCAGAATATGGAAAGACACAAGGCCAGAGCCAAAAATGAGTCATACCTGCCCATCACAGCTACTGCTGAAATCAGAGGTGGGCTGAGAGGACATGATGGTGGCCCAGAGGCTTTACCACAGAGTGAACCACTTATATAACTGCATCTGCATTGTGTAAGCTCAGCAGATTCACAAGTTCTCTTTAGAACAATAGAGAATCTCCTCTTTTGGCCAAGACATAATTTTGTTTGTGTTGATCATCAGGGGTCTCAATAATTGCTTTTAATTCCTTTAAAAAAAAAAATATTCTCCCCATTTTAAACATAATGCTTGCTATGCTAGGTGCTCATTATAGTATTAGTTAACTCTTGACAAACTGGAACCAACTTAATTATTGGACAACAAAGAAATGGTGTCTGTGGTTGGCAGCCTCCAAGATGGCCGCCAGTGATCTCCACCTCCTGGTACTCACAGCTTTGTGTAGCCCCTCCACATTGTCCCAGGGTGGGTCTGTGTGACCAACAGAATAAAGCCAATGTGATATTTCATGTCCAAGGTTAAGTTATTTAAAAAATTGCAATTTTTTAGAAAAGATTTTATTTATTTATTTGACAGAGATCACAAGTACACAGAGAGGCAGACAGAGAGACAGGTCGGGGGGAAGCAGGCTCCCTGCCAAGCAGAGAGCCCATGCGGGACTCAATCCCAGGACTCTGAGATCATGACCTGAGCCGAAGGCAGAAGCCCAACCCACTGAGCCACCCAGGTGCCCACAATTTTCTTTTCTCCCTCCCCATTGCCCATTCCCCCTCCCCTACACACACCCACATCCGTCCCACCAACTTCTAGTCTTCTTTCATGGATTTCTCACTTGGAGGAAGCCATGTTATCATCAGCCCTGTGGAAAGGTCCACTTGATGAGGATCCCAAGCCCCTAGCCAACAGCCATGTGAGTGAGCTTGGAAGAGGCTCTTCTAGCCCCAGTCAAGCCTTCAAAGACTAGCTCCAGTGGACAGCTTGAATGCAACCTCCTGGCAGACCCTGGGCCAGAACTACCAAACTGAGCCACTCTGAGATTACTAACCCTCAGAAACTGTGAGATAATATTTTGTTTGTTTGGTTTTGTTTGTTTTAAGCTGCTAAATTTTGAGGTAATTTGTAACACAGCAATAGATAGTTAATTCGGTGTCCATATAAAGGTTTGTTTTAAGCTGCTGAATTTTGAGGTAATTTGTAACACAGCAATAGATAATACGGTGTCCATATAAAACAGAACATTATGGGACAATAAAATAATAGATTTTCAAAAAATACTTGATGACATGAAATGTGATGAGTATGTAATGTTAAGTGAAAATAGTGGGAAGCAGAGCCATCTGTGCAGTGTGTGTTGATATCTGTGGGTTTCGTCTGATCAGCAAATGTCCTTCCCCTCCTTCTGCTGAGAGAACTTCCCCTTCTCATAGAGAAACAACTGCACGTGTTTTAAGTGGTGCTGACTCCAACCCATGTAGGTCAGAGAAGTGAATCTGATCAAATCTAAGTGCCTGAATTCCTTGGCACAACATGAAAGGCAGGCTAATGAGAACCATTTCTGGAACTTTTCTTCCCAGAGTTGTTAAAGGAGAGAAGGGCCTTAACTTCCAAATAAAGGTAAAGGTGGGAAGGACATCAGACACCCTGGCTTGAATACTCTTGAAGTCAAAACCAGCCTTGGACTTCTCAGTTTATGAGTCAATAAACTCTTTTTGCTTAAGGTAATTAGGGTTGGGGTTCTGTCGTGAGTAATACATAATATTATCCTAAATTTTTATAAAAATAAATAAATACAATTATCTGCAAACAGGTAACATGGTAGACTCTGCCAAACATTGACAGTGGCTCTATCTAGATTTGTGGTTTCAAATTAGTGAATTTGCTACATCAGAAATTTTTTTTAAAGGATTTTATTTATTTATTTGACAGAGAGAGATCACAAGTAGGCAGAGAGGCAGGCAGAGAGAGGAAGGGAAGCAGGCTCCCTGCTGAGCAGAGAGCCCCATGCGGGACTCGATCCCAGGACCCTGAGATCATGACCTGAGTTGAAGGCAGAGGCTTAACCCACTGAGCCACCCAGGCGCCCTACATCAGAAATTTTTACAACACAGATTCTCGGGGTGCCTGGGTGGCTCAGTCGGTTAAGCATCTGCCTTTGGCTCGGTTCATGATCCCAGGGTCCTGGGATGGAGCCCTGTGTCAGGCTCCCTGCCCAGTGGGGATCCTGCTTCTTCCTCTCCCTCTGCCCCTTTCCCCCTCTTGTGTTCTCTCTCTCTCAAATAAAAAAAAATCTTTTTTAAAAAATTAAAACACGAGTTCTTAGGCCTTACACATGGAAACTGACTCAGCAGTTCTGGATTCGAGACCAGAAACCTGTATTCTTAACAATATCTCTGTATGATCATGAACAACAACACTGGAAACCACTAAGCCTAGCTGAGGTCATAAGTGAATGTTTCTATTCCTCTAAGCATAATTTCTAATTATACAATGAATGGATATTATTTGGGTAATGAGTACATTTCTTAAAAGTACAATAGTTAGTGAGTTAGAACACTAGTTATGTTGATTCTAAAGGAAGATACTACCCAAGTCTTAACCAGGGTTTCAGGGGTACATTTCTTCCTGAAGTAGACCATTAACTTTTTTTTTTTTTCATTTTATTTTATTTCTCTTCAGTGTTCCAGAATTCATTGTTGTGACCATTAACTTTTAACACAACACCTCCATTTCCACTGCCAAGCTCAGTCAGCGTCCACACTGGGAAGGGGTAAATGGAAGGACCAATGGAATGGAAAAGACAAAGAAGGAGAAGTGGATTCCGGACAGGCTACAGCAACTCTTCCGGGTGAAGCAGATGCTGAGTGACTAGGGGTTAGGAGTCCAGATCCAATCCAAGGGATGCAATGTCCAGGAGGCATCAAGACACTTACTGGGGACACAAGCCTGATGCCTGGCTGGGTCCTGAGGGCCCAGGGACGAGGAGAGAATTGGGACGAGGCCTCTGCACAGACCTCGGAGGCGCGTCGGGGCTCTCAGCACCGGGGAACGAAACCCGGACTCTGAGTGTTTCAAGGATAAGAGAGTAAAACGGGGGCCCAGGTTTTAGAGCAAGTAGAGTCCTGGGTAGATTATTAATGTTGTCACTCAGGCAAAGGGGCTTAGTTGGGCAAGATGCTGACCTGGTATGAAAAACGGGCTTAGATCCAGGAACAAAATGGAAGGCTGGTAATAAGAACAGGGCACGATGTCTGAGCAGGTCCAGCTGCCAGGTCAAAACGGCGCTCAGCCTCCGCGCCATGGCCCGGGGATCCTCAACTTGCGGAGGAAGCTGGGATGGCCTCGGGCAGGCACAGCGGGAGCCCAGTGAGCTTCCATCAGCAGGGACCGAAGGATCTGGGGCGCAATCGTGCTCAGATGGAGTCGATCCACCCTTAGTGAAGGGGGATGCAGCTGGGGCTCCAGGGGAAAAGAAATCAGCAGCTCCTGGTGACTCAAATGGGAAATGCGGAGAACTGGACTCGGAGACGTGACCGGAGGGGGCAGGCCTCTCCGCCACAACCCCGAGGCCGTTGATGGTTTCCCTTCCTTCGGCAGCAGCAGCAGGTGTTTCTGAATCCAGGCGAGGCCTCTTCGGCTGCGAAGGCCATTACCTCCTAAGGCCATGGCAAGGCCTGCGTTATTCAGAAAACCCCCTGCGTCTGCATGTTTTTAATGGAGTTTAGGCATGCAGCTGACAGCTTCCCCGGAGGGCCCTTTGGACCGTGCACGTGTTTCCTTTTAGGCTCCAGCTGTGACGGAGGGACAGCAATCCTGCAATCTGCCTCCCCTAGATCTAGAGTGGACAATTCAAGGCCACAGCAACTCCACAGGTCAAAAGGAGCAAATTCCTCAGGGATTTCCTGGTCCCGGCTCAGGCCCAGGCTGGACCCCAGCTCCCTCAGCTTTCGCTTTCCCACCTCTCTGAAATGTAAACATGAGCCCGGGCTCTGGGAAAGCAGGAGCCCGACTCCAGCTTCAGTGGGTGCCTAGCATTAAATTGTACACTGCTGTCCGAAGGCAGGAGTTTGTGGCTCCTTTAGATAAAGCCAGTGAGCTTTATGGTTATTTAGTTTAACGGTCTCATGGTTATCCCAATTACCAGGTGAATTTAGGACAGACTGTGTGCGACCAACGGGGCTGACGCCCCTTCCTTGAGTAGGAGGTGTTATCTAGACAACCCTGCTTGGCTGTAAAAAAGGAGAGGTTCCCTCCTGCCTTTGCTCTCCCTAGGCTTGCTTGTGACGCTCACTGAATTCTGGTTGAATGCTTATTCCACAATAATGCTTTGCTCTCTCTCCTATCTTTGTGGAGAGGTTTTCTAGCATCAGGGAGCAGGAGTTCCTGTCCCCTCAAAGGCCCTTCCAGCCGGACTAAGAATCAGATAGACATGAAGTGGATCATCAAATTCAACAGCGTTTGTAGGGGGGAATCCACACCGACGTGGGAATTCCAGAGACAGTCAGGAAAATGAGATATAAATGTCACGAACTGAAGAGAAGGGTCTGGGACTTCAGAGGAGAGGAATGCACTTCAGGGCCAGTAAGAAGAGATGTTTGGTAGTCAGATGTCTTCCTGCCATACAGATGGGTCACTCAGATAAAATTTACCTCTGCTAAAAACCCTTATTCTAGGAAAGACCCTCCCCCCAATTTATATTCTTCTGTGTTGTGAAGGGAGGAGAGAAATTTCTCCGAAGCCCACTGGGACTTGATCACCTTCAGGTCAAAAGGGTACAGGGGAGGTAGGGGTGCTGTCCTAAACCCCTTGGCTAGCTTGGGGGATTTGGTTTTTAATTATATTTCCTCACGATTATGTCTCTACACACGAGTGGTAATTACCACACCTACCTCAGGGAGAATCACGTATCCCAAGATACCCACTGCTGTGAACCACTGGAGTGGAATTTGATCTGCAGAGAATGTAAGATTTGACAGTCTCCTAGACACACACACACACACACACACACACACACTGTGAACATTGTCAGGGAGCCACCACGTTGCACAACTGTGTTTCCCTCTACCAGATTTCCGTGAAACCTGAGGATGGTGGCAGGAGATTAAAATGTTGGAGTAGGTGTGCTGTGGCCAGTTCACGAAGACAGGAGAGTTTCCTAACATACAAATTCTGGATTGTCTGGAGGGATAGGTTAAATTGTAAAAGAATATGTTTATTATAGAAACGTTTTGAAAATAATAGAAATAGTAGAAATAATAGAAAGATGTCTATGACTCATGGACAAGCACCATTAACACTTTAGATGCAAATCTTTTCAATCTTCTCTCCTAGTTTGGGCTTCTTTTTGTTTTTATTATTTTGTTTTTATTATTTTTTTTTATTAAGACTTTTTTTAAGTAATTCCTACACCCAACGTGGGGCTCAAACTCATAACCCTGAGATCAGGAGGCCCAAGCTCTCCTGACTGAGCTAGCCAAGTGCCCCTGGGCTTGTCTTTTTGTTGTTTGTTGTATAGTTGTCATCAGATTGTAATTATTTCACCAGCCCCCACTAGGGAACTGACAAGAAAATCTGCATTGCCTAAAGCTAAATCTTGACATACATTTATAGAAGTATAATGCGGGCTGTCACCAGCAATTTCCTTTCTTTTTCTAGTAAAAGGAGTACGTTTAGCATGCTTCCTGTATCCTCTCTTTATTTTTGAGAAGTGCATGGTCATTCCCTTAGTGTTCTCAGAGTTCACAAAGCTGGTTCTTTACAAAGCTGACTGATATTGCAATTAGATTTTAAAACTCATTTTAGGGAATTCTAAATTTGCTATCTCCAGGAGATGTCAGCAGAACTCTAAAACAGCCTCCCCAACTTTCCCCCCGCTGGTGAATCTTGTTAGAATGTAAATAAACAATGAATCTTGGAACACTGTAAAAAAAAATAAAATAAAATATTTGTAAAAATGTAAATTCTAATTCAGTATGTCCTTGCGTCTAATTAACCATCCCAGCACGCCTGTGTTGGCTCACCAACACACTGGGAGAAGCCAGGCTCCCAAGATGTGCTTCTCAGCCTCAGCCCCTGCACACTGCAGGGGTGGGGAGGGGAGGGGGGTGGCGCGGGGGCGGCGAGGGGGCTTTATGAAGAGAGGTTGTGATGCCTGCATCTTGGCCTCAGGAATTTTTCAAGCTCCTCAGGATGACTCTGCTGTGCCAAGTTGAGAACCCAAGCTCTATGCCTCCAAAATTTACACATCATAGAGCTAGGAATTGTTATGCAGATGGGACTTTAGCTATTGTCTTGTCCTGCCCAAACTGTCATTTTGTAGGTGACAGAACTTAGGCCCAAAGAGAACATACTCAATCAAGGTCGCATGGTGATTTTAGTTTAGTGCATTTTCCACAGTGACACAAGATGACTGGGAAATCCTACTCTCATTTGTATGCTTTAATCATACTCTCTGATGGGATTACTATGACCTCAGATGAGGTCAGTCCACATTAACCTACTTTTTGTGTGTGATGGGGGTATAGAGGGTCTGCTTCTACATCCTCTTCAAAAACAAGGCAGAGAAGGCAAAGAGCTGGGGAGAATAGCACCATTAGATCCTCCCTTGTTATCCTCTCTTGAGAAAGAGACACATGGATGTGCCCTTTGTTCTTGTACTCAACTCAGCACACAGCCCCACTGCTCTGTCATAGTCCATAGAGCCCAAAACCATGCATCAGCTGCTTAGAAGCCAATTTCACCAAAAGCTGGGGGATAGCGCATGTGGGGTGGCTGGGAGGGCCCCCATCAGAAGTTCACTATAAGGGGATATGGCTGGCTCAGTTGGTGGAGCATGTGACTCTTGATCTCAGGGTTGTGGGTTTGAGACCCATGTTGGGTGTAGAAATTACTTAAAAATAAATCTTTTAAAAAAATTCATTATGAAACTTCAGGACAAAATGGAGATCTGCTGAGCCCACTATGCCCTGTAGTGTTGTTTATGCTGCCCCAGCTACCAGCTACCAGGCTCCAGCTACCAGGCTCCATCCTTTCCAGCCGAGCAAAATTCTCAGGCAAAAGTCTCCTCTGAGCACCCCTGCCAGGAGCTCAGCAAGCCCTGAGCTCTGAAACCAGAATGGCACTGCCATATGGCTCGTCACCAGCAGGAAAAGATCCCTCCTTAGGCCCCTCATTCCCCTCCAACCGCTGCTTCTTTTCTCAGTTTTCCCTTACCCCAAACCTTCTAAATAGTGTTGTCTCGACTTACATCTCCACCTTCTTCTCCTTGTGGTTTCAACCTACATCACTTAAGTGGTCACCCCTACCATCCCCTGAACTTGATCTTGTCCAGATACCCCCTTCTTCTTCCAACATCTCAAGTTCAGTCTTCAACCTTCTTATCTATGTACTTCCCTTCCTCTGAGTGACATGGTCTCACTCAGAACCAGGGCCTTCCATACATCCAGATACTGAAGAATCTCAAACCCACATCTTTACCCCCGGTCTGTCCCCTGAACTCCTGCCTCATGTCTCCAGCAACCTGTGTTGGGTGAACCCCTCACCTTGGTCAGCCCTCCCTCTGTCCTTACTCATTTCAATAAATGGCCCAAATATTCACCCAGTTGTTCAGAACCAAAATATGAAACCTGTTTTACTTGGTTTTCATGCACCACATCTAATTCATGAGAAATTTCTATTCACTCTACCTCAAAGTTTATCTCCTATCCACCACACTTCACCACTCTATCACAACCATCTAGACCAAAGAAACCATCCTTGCCCACCTACATAATGGCAATAGTTCCATACCCATACGCCCTGATTCCTTTTTCACTCCTCGGTGGTCAGATCTTCAGATAGAAAGAATGCTCTTTCTAAAGCATAAGTTAGATCTTATCTCACTGCTACTTTGATGGTTTCTTGGAACATTTTGAATAAACCTAAACTCCTTATCAGGTCCACAAGGTCGAGAACATCTGGCTCTTGCTTATTTCTTCAGCTTTATCTCCTTTCACTCTTTGCCTTATTCCCTTCAGTTTGGCCAAAATAACCTGCTTGCTTTTCCTAGGGTGAGTCAAGTTCACTGTTAGGTCAGTTAGCCTGTTTGTCTAGAACATTCTTCTCCCTAGACACACACACGATTCATAGTCCACCATAGTTCCAATCTCTGCTCAAATGCCACATTGCCAGAGACACTTATCCTAAGTCCCCTGTCTTAAATCACAATCCCTCTGTCTTCTTACTCTCCATCCTATTCACATGTTTCTATATTCCTTCTTACTTTTCCTGACATTATCTGATACATGTATTTGTTTATTGTTCTTTCTCCCCTGCTGGGAAATATGAGGTCTGTGTGGGCAGGGAGATTTTGAATTGTTAAATTCTACATGCCCGGCACCTAGCACTGGGCCTGGCACCTACTATGTGCTCAATAAATATCAGCACAGGTAACTGAAAGACTATTACCAGGGGGACTCAGAAGATAGATCCTGGAGAGAAATGAACTCCTAGGCAACAAGTCACGAACAGATCTCCCCCTCTGATTTTTCCAAAAATGTTGTCTTTTTACTGAAGTTTCACTTGGGGATTTCCAGTGAAGTGTGCTTTAAAGCAGTCTCTGAACGGTAGCCAAAAGCCAAGGCTTCACATATGCTTTTCAGAGAACAACAGGAAGTAGAAGCGGTCAGGTGACCAGTGTCAGAACAGCTCAGCAACAAAGGACACAGAGGAGAAAGGACTTGGAGCGCCGTCAAATCAAAGAAAACCTGATGACCTAGGATTCTGGGGAAAAGAGAACTGTTCGGAGATATGCTGACAGGGTCAGCTACCATCCCCAAACACACTCACAACACATGGGACTTATCAGTCCTGAGAGGAGACAACAGGCTTGACCTTAGCCCAGGTCAATTCTGCAGGAGACTAGCAGGACTAAACTGGCAAGTGGAAAACTTGGTGTGCCTCAAATACGTAGTCTTTTCTCCGTAGGTGACATTTGCTAAGTTCTGGGGTTATTTGAGAGGCCGAGGAGCTCTCCAGAAAGCTTCGAAAAGGCAAAGTGTTTTATTCCTTTCAGGAAATGAGACCCATGAGCAGGGAAGGCCATTCTCGAACCCATGGCCACTCTCTCTTTCCAGATACCAGATAGGAGTGGCATGGGCAGGAGGCTCTAGAGCTGGGATGAGAACTTCTGAAGAACAGAGCAGGATCTCCTCAGTCTTTTAGGGCTGATGATGGAGATTAGCATGGCTCTCCTATGAAAGGGCAGCAAAGACAGACTGCAACCCAGCCTCAACTTTCCCCAAACCCCAACAGGCCCTCATTCTATCTGCCTAAGAGAGAAGAGAGGGAGCCCTTTCTGGTGGAAGATCCCATCATACGGAAGCTTCACCTATCTTTTTTTCATGCTTTCTGTATACAATGAAATGATATGTAACAAGGCAAGTCCATAATTAAGTGGGAAAAAAACAGATAATAGAACTAAACCCACAGATGATCCAGATACTGCCGCTAACAAAAAAAGGGAAAACCGTAAAATCATTAATATATATTAGACTAAATAAGTCTAGTTTGAATATTTTTATTATCCCTTATGTAACCACTAAAAGAACAGTAAAATGATGTATAGCCAATAAGTCAATAGAAGAAAACATTGGAAAGATAAAAATGTTTGGATATTCCAAAAAATAAAAAAGAAGGAGAAATGAAACTAAACCGATGGGCCAAATAGAAAGCAAATATTAAGATGGTTGATATAAACCCAGTTATATCAAGTTATATCAGTTCACCACCAAGGCCTAACTATTTTATGTGCGATGTACTCCTGTGGCCTCTTCTCTGTTCCCACTACTATGGCCCAAATTCAAATCTGCAGTAATCTATCTCCTAGACTATTTCAATAACTCCCTAACAATTTTCCTTATTTCTGCTATGGGCCTCCGTCAATCCAACCTCCTTAGAAATGTCACCATGATTTCTTTATTTGATTTTGAGCATGCCCTTCTTCTGCTTAAAATGTTTCATCCGCTCCCATTAACTTAAGGAAGACATCACAAAACCAGTATTTGCTGTAGAGTCGGCCTTCTGGAAAAAAGTAAGAGGGTGCAATGGCTCCACCTAGTGGCAGCACTGACGAGCTGTTGGACTGCCTCGAGACCAGCCAGGAAGTGGAGAATGCGACCTGTTTTCTCTGTTGCCTTCCTCTTCCAGGATATCGTGATCACCTGCCTAGAAGAAGAATCTGTACCTGGCTGGACCTGAACTTCTTACAGGCAAAGAGTGAGAACATTTTTGTTCCCCAGGAAGAAAAGGGAAGCCCCATATTGTGGTTTGGGAGCTGCATATATTGGGAAGGCATGAGTGGATCCAAGTGGGAAAAGGGTCAAGTTTTAAGTTACAAATTATGCAGCTTTTTAGATAGCGCCAGTTAGCTCACTTTTCCCCTTCTTGGTTGCCATGCCACTTTGGGTCTTGGGTGAAACACTGGCCCACCAAGCATGGGCTCTAACATCCTACGAAGCCTGGAAGCCAAGATGAAGCGACCCAGAGTGCAAGAATCAGCTCCCCTAAAGGTAAAATGGGACCAGTGAAAAATGGAAACGTCAGGGAGCCATGCAAACAAGCTACTTCTTTCTCCCTTCAGCAAACTGTCCAAGGCATGGCTTCTCCTTGCCAGTCCTGAGCCAAGTCGCCAGCCAGGTCTCGGGAAAGGTGCAGGCAGCGTTATGTCCCGCTGCCTCGCTGGAAGTCTTAAAGTCTTCCCCTTTCCTCATCTCTCTTCTCTGGCAGTCATCAGGGCTGATACAACCCAAATGAACCATTGACACATGGACTGGAGATCTGTGGCCAGTAACACCTCATCAGCCACAATCCTTGTAGCAGGGGCCTTGGGGAGGGTCCTGTGGGGGAAGACAGCAAACATGTCCCCACAGGCCTGGGCGTTGGCCTCCTGGAAGCTTCCCAAGGCATCCATCGATCATATCGTCTGTGGCGTCAAGCCTCCCCCCCCAACTGCCATTGGATCCGTGGGCTGGAGGCTGCAGGCTGGAACTCGGGACACTATGGGCAGCACTCACAGCTTTCCTTGAACAAACATCCACAGCCTGAGCTGTTCCAGCAGGAGAGGCCACGGAAATTGTCCAACAGAATCCAAGAGCCATTCGGGGCTGTGCTGAAAGGGGTCCCCCAGCTTGGGGTAGTAAGGCAGTAACCATAGTCCAAAATGTTCCTGGAACCAGGCTAATAACCCTTGAGGTGCAGAATTCCAAGCCTGTTTCCTACAGGCAACGCATGAGTGTGCATCAGTCTCTAGTCTCCAGGCCTGAAGAAGCAGCATGTCTGAGCTAAGAGATAAGGTAAAATTTGCTCCGGACTCTGAGGGTGTCAGAAATCAATAAAGAGCAGCATGGTGGATGCTGGCATTAATCTTTGGTGACTTTGATTCAAAACGCCAGAATTGATAGAATTGAGGGGGCATTGGACCATCCTGGGTGAGGTCAAGTTGAACTGATTGTCATATGGGTAGGAGCAGAAGCAGAGTTAGACAAACTTCAATAGAGGACCTGGTAAGAAAGTTCTTTCAGGGCCATTATAACTTCTAACCATCATGGAAAGTCTGTTCTAGAATGTCCCTAGGGTCTACATCTAATGACATATCTTCTGAGCAAGAATTGTCTGGTTTTTTGGGCAAGGTTCAGAAAACAGTACTAGTCAGTGCTGGGACAGGAGTGGAATTCAGATCTCCAAGGAGGCTTATGCCTGAAAGATGTCAGGAAGCAGCAGAGAGAGGAGAGAGAGAGGGTAGCAGGAAAAACGCTGATCCCTCTAAGATAAGTTTACATCTCCCTATTTTCATTTTCTACTTTTGAACATCCCAATCTAAGGGCACAGATATTTTTTGTGTGCAAATAAGCAAAAAAAGTACAAGATCATTGGCTCTAGGATTCAAACTCTCTGGGTGCAAATATGGGTGCCGACATTTATTAACTTTGTATTAATATCACCTTGAAAACCTTGGGTTTTTCACCTAAGCGAGGCCAGTAAGAGTACCTACCTCAGTACAAAGAAAGCACTCGGTCAATGTCTCCGGCTTCCATTGCTGTTCTTTAAGGTAAAAACCAGCCACCAATGAAGATTTAAAAAAAAAAAAATGTTTTAGTGTGTTCTTGCTGTAAAAGGATAATTTAGACTCTGTAAGTTGGATATACCATGAAATTTCTTTGTAACTCTTATAGACAATTCCTGAGCCTCTGTTTTCAGAAATATTGGTGGGAACCAATACAGTGTCCCTCCATTTAGCATACAGATGGGTCATGCCTTTGTTTATGTCTAATAGACCAGTTCTGTCCATTAAGCAACTAACACTGTCCATTAAACACAGTCTCATTCAATTAACAGACATTGAGAGTCTACTTTGTGCCAGGCTCTTTGGTAAATGCTGAGCACACAGAAAATGAGTGGATGAGGCCTGGCTCCCAGCCTCATTATGCGTTCAGTCTAGTTGGAGAGCCAGACAAGAAACAAGAGGACCCGCATAAGGTTGACGTGAGCACCGGAACGATCATGCTGAATGCTCATAACAGCTCACATTTTATGATGGTGTACTGAGGTGAAATACTAAAAGACATTTCTTAAACCCAATAATTTAGAAAATGGAGGGAATCAGAGAAGCCAGTTTAGACCCCACAAAATGTCCGTGACTAGAAGCTGAGGCAATAGGCAGCAGATGGTGGACCCTGAGGGACACACAAACGACAGGCCAGCCACACCGCTGAGTGGTGGTTGAGGATGACAGATTTATGACAGCACAGTTCTGGGCTGGGAGGGGATCGGGGAGACCCACACACAGAACAGCATAGCCCTAACGACACTCCCATGGAGACCCTCTCTCCTGGGTGGGTGTGGGCACCAAAGGACAGAACACATCCCAGTGCTGGTGTATCCCTCAGGGGAAAGCCTGGGGATCAGGGGAAGCATGCCCAGCCCCATCTCCAGCTAGTTCCCACTAACCTGCAGACCTTTTTCCTTTTGCCCAGTGTTTATCAAACTTCGTGGAGATACAGACCACTAGGGTCTCATTAAAATGCAGATTGTAATTCGGTAGATCTGGGGCTAAAGACTGTATTTTTTTAAGGATTTTTAAAATTGATTTCAGAGAGAGAGAGAGGAGAGAGAACACACAAGCATGAGCAAGGGCGGGGGGGGGCAGACAGAGAAGCAGGCTCCCCGCTGAGCAGCAGCCGGACGCGGGGCTCAGTCCCAGGACCCCGAGATCATGACCTGAGCCAAAGGCTGACACCTAACCGACTGAGCCACCCAGGCGCCCAGAGACTCTCTATTTTGAATGAGCTCCAGTCACGGTGATGCTGTCCTCAACTTTGGCTCCATGTTAGAATCACCTGTGGAGCTTTGAAGACAGCACCAGTGCTCACCACTCCAACCAGGGAGTCTGTAAGCATGATGCTAAGGCATCCGTGTTCCCAGAAGTTCCCTCAGATGACCGTAGCTCCAGCAAGGGCCGAGAACCACCCCTCTAGGGAAATGTGATGATTCCCAAGTCTCATTACTTCCTGTGTAAATGCTTCCCCACATCCTTGTTCTTTCTCTACCACTGCTTTCTGTGCTAGCTCTGCCAGAAGCCCCTCCAACTCCTCTGCAAGATTAGCTTCTCTCCCTCTATCCTCAAGCTGTGTAAGATTGGAGACAGGCTGGGAACCAAGACAAGCCCAGTGCCTTATTTCTTCCCCCACTCCACCCCCATCCAACTTAACTGGGCTTAACTGAGCCTCACCACAACCCCAACCTGCCAGGAAGACCAGTGCTGACCCCAGTTCTCAACTCGCTTTTGCTTCTCAGCTCACTCTGCTTGATGGAGGATGATAAGCTGCCACAGGTAAGTTCTATCTCTCTTGAACCCACCACCCGAACAACCTAATCTTACTCCAGTTCCTCATGTATGTCTAGGATCCTTGCAGGACTTGATTTGGTGCTCAAAAACAGATAGGAATAATGATGGGCCAGGTGGTGTAGCATACACCAAGAATCTATGGAACATCATCTTCTGTTACCAATGGAGCTGCCAGAAAAAATACTCTGAGAAAGCTTCCTCGTCCCTCTCCAGAGTCAGATGCATCACAAGGGACGGTGGTTGACGACTATAGAACCATACCTATATTGTTCTCCATAGTTTCCCACTACATAGCATGGTGCCAGGTATATGATGTGTACGTAGGTCTGTATGAATGGACCTAAATATTCATGGTCAGAGAACTGAATTTGTAATCTCTGACTCTCAGTCGATTGACAAATAACAAGTGATGGTAAACATTTGCTTTTGACTTGTTAGGAGAAGTTGTCAGATACAAATGAAGATAATAGACATGTGAGCTTAGAAAGAGAAATTCCTTGCTTGAGTGGAAAATACACAGAAATAAATTATATCCCTTCAGTATTAACATTCACTGGATATGCTATAGAAATGGTGTGGGTAGCAGTGAATAAAGTGCTTTCACAAGAATAGAGCAAATTTTGTTTGTTTTCCAAAACACCCTTTAAACAGTCATCTCCATTTCTCTGCCTCTCTTGCCCACCAGAGTCCTCCAGTGCCATTTTTGTGGGTTGACATGGCTTCTGGCCATGGTGAGGATTGGAGAGAAGAAGTCCACTGGAGCTTGTGGGAGGGACAGAGGGGCTGGAGTTTCCCAGGTGAGGGGCTGGGCTAATTCTCCATAGAAGAGTACTATTGCAGAAGGAAGGCTTTTTTTTTTTTTTTTTTTTAATTCTTAAGATGTTATTCCAGACCTTAAGGACAATAGGAAACCAGGCTCCAAAAGCGACATCATCATTTCACTCCCCTGTGACTCCACCACCTTTTTCTGCCCCATTCACTCGGTTAACTGTCTGCCTATTTGGGCTCTTCCATTGGCAGTCCCAGAGGACAGGAAGACCTCCAGACCTTTATCCTTGGTGGTGGTAAGGCTCAGAGCTCTGACTGACCCCATTCCTGGGGTGCCTCCTAACCCCATCCCTGGGCTCCTAGCTGTGAGCAAATAGTACCTGTGCTGTGGTGGGAATTTCCTTTAAAAATTCAGACTATTAATGCTTGTTATGTTATTGACTATTCTTTGGTTGTTAAGAAATTGAGTTGGGGGTGCCTGGGTGGCTCAGTTGGTTAAGCATCTGCCTTTGGCTCAGGTCAAGGTCTCCCGGTCCTGGGATTGAACCAGTCCTAGGCTCCCTGCTCAGTGGGGTGTCTGCTTCTCCCTCTACCCCTCCCCCTGCTCCTATGCTGGCTGAAGCACTCTCTTTCATCCTCCCTCTTTCTCATCCCCTCCCTCTCTCTCAAACAAATAAAATCTTTTAAAAAGAAGAAGAGGAGGAAGAAGAAGAAGAAATTGTACTGACAAAAGGGATCACCTGGCAAAGGGTAGGTAGAAGATGTACTAGAGAAGGTAAATATGGGACCAAGGAAGAGGAATGAGAAAGAGGGAGGAAATGTTCTGGTGAAACTGTGGCCCAGTTGGGACTCAAATGTTCCTTTTTCTGAGTTCAGGGGAAGTGTTTCAAATTTGTCTTGATTGTTCCAACACTTGGAATGGGGTAGGAGAGCTAAGCGGTTAACTGGGACTTCTGGCCAGCAGTGAAGTCTCTTAAAATTATGAAAACCAGGATTTTTTAAATGCTTCTGCAGTCCAAAGTGACATAATAGTTTGCACTCTGGAAGGGTGAAGTGGCCACAGAAAGCATTACTGGGTTGTAAGCACGCATTCATCCTTACAGAGATTCCATTTTTTCATAATAATGGAAGTGGATGAGGCTTTAAACTATCAAAGATTTATTTTCCTAAGTCACATAAATTACAATTATAGGAGCCGTTTTGGAAAATATGGAATATAAATATAGTTTGTAACTAAGTTGTACTATAATCTCACACAACACTGATCAATGTTTTCATATCCTGGCATACATAGAAGACAAAAATATTTGGCACCCAGCACAAAGCAAAGGGGACTGGGGAGAGGTTTATAGTGCTTGGTTTTAAAAACCATTACTTTTTAATATTATGGTTATAATAAAAACACAAACTATTCAGGAAAACAGTAAATATAGGTATTTCCAGGTACAATACTTTCAAAGTTTCAAATTTATCATAATAAATTTGAGTTTGTTTCTTTATGTAAAATAACACTGTGATTCATTTTTTTAAAGATTTTATTTATTGGGGCACCTGGGTGGCTCAGTGAGTTAAAGCCTCTGCCTTCGGCTCAGGTCATGATCCCAGGGTCCTGGGATGGAGCCCGCATCAGGCTCTCTGCTCAGCAGGGAGCCTGCTTCCCCCTCTCTCTCTGCCTGCCTCTCTGCCTACTTGTGATCTCTCTCTGTGTGTCAAATAAACAAATAAAATCTTAAAAAAAAAAGGGGGGTTATTTATTTATTTATTTATTTGACAGAGAGAGAGCAAGAGAGAACAAGTAGGGGAGGGGCAGATTCTGAGAAAGAAGCAGACTTCCCACTGAGCAGGGAGCCTAACATGAAGCTCAAACCCAGGACCCCAAGACCATGACCTGAGCTGAAGGCTGACGCTTAACCAACTGAGCCACCCAGGTGACCCACACTATGATTCATTCTTATTGGTAGAAAAAACAAAACAAAACTGGAGTTCACCGAAAAAAATTTTTTGAATTCACTGAGCCATGACTCTATTTAAGTCACAAAGTATATTACAAAACTGTGGTTTTTGGTATCTCTTCACTCTTCATAGATTAAGATGAAGATCTCTTCATAGATTAAGCTATGTTGACATTCATGGTTCAGAATGTTCCACCCCGACCATGGCAAGATCTGGGACTGGGGACCAACTAAGTCTTGTTGTTTACCAGGACTGATTGCCTTCAACATTGTCCCTCTAGGAAGCCAGCTTTTCAAAGGAAGAAATAACTCTACCCTTGCACAGACTTCCAGAGAGTGGAGAAAGGGAACATTTCCCAACTCACTTTGTGAGGGCATAATAACTTTGATACAAAACCTGAAAAAGATACTGAAAAAAGAAAAGGAAATCTTCTGGCAAATCTTAGTTATGAACAGTAATGCAAATATTCTAACACAGTATTAGTGATATAGGCTGACTGGGCCTGAGGACCTAGAGCGACCTTGGGTTCACGTGGGAGAGAAATCAAACTTGACCCAGCGTGAGGCTAGCGCAGAGTTTGCTGAAGGTGTAGAGAGAACACAGGCACACACGGAGTGGCCATGAGGCTCAGAAAGGAAAGGAGAGAGACTCCCTCTTTACTTGGGGCCTGGGGTATTGTGGACTGGTGTATGTGTCCTCTCAGGCATCCAGGAACTCGTGAGAACAAGGACAAGGGTCCAGGTGTCCTCCTTAAGTCACTTACTCCTCAGAGCCCGGGGTCTTGGCGTCTAGATGTCTGTGACACGTTGGTTTCATCCTGCCATTCACACTTGCTCCTTCCTTGGATACTCCCTATTGTGCTGGAAGGCTCTAAAGAAATCATTAACTCTCCTCTTTACAAGGAGGGCATACTCTATTTGCATGATAAGGCATGTGTAAAGTGGGGGTGCCCGTCCTTGTCCTCCCCAAGAATACCAGCGGGAAAAGGGACAAAGAGGAGATTTTTATAGAGTCCATTCAGCTTCCCCTTCCTTCTAGAAAATGGAAACCAGCAATATGTATTTTTTTTAAAAAAGAAATATGTTGAGACCAAATTGGGTGTATCCAAGGGATAGATTGATGAATGCACTCCATGCATTAAAAGAATAAAAGAAAAAAATCTTAGGACCTTCTCACCAGATAGACCAAAATCATTTGATGAAAATTCAATATTCATTCATACTAAAAAAAATTTTCAGCCACTTATCAAGATCTTGCATTCGCCTCTTGATTCAACCTCTAGTTCAATCTGCCCAATAAGAATCAAACAATTTTAGGGACACCTGGGTGGCTCAGTTGGTTAAGCGGCTGCCTTCGGCTCAGTTCATGATCCCAGGGTCCTGGGATCGAGTCCCACATCGGGCTCTCTGCTCCGCGGAGAACCTGCTTCCTCCTCTCTCTCCCTGCCTGCCTC
>PISX010013792.1:5357-55523 GCA_004024625.1 Mellivora capensis | reverse complement strand
GCAAAGAAGACATCCAGATGGCCAACAGACACATGAAAAAGTGTTCCACATCACTCGGCATCAGGGAAATACAAATTAAAACCACAATGAGATATCACCTCACACCAGTCAGAATGGCTAAAATTAACAAGTCAGGAAATGACAGATGCTGGCGAAAAAGACCCCAAATAGCCAAAGAAATTCTGAAAAAGAACAAAGCAGGAGGCATCACCCTTCCAGATTTCAAACTTTACTATAAAACCATAGTCATCAAAACAGTATAGTACTGACAAATAAAAACATACAAATAGACCAATGGAACAGAACCAAAAAATCAGAAATAAACCCAAGCATAAACAGTCAACTAATATTTGACAAGAGAACCAGGAAAATTCAATGAAGAAAGAACAATCTTTTCAATAAATAGAGCTGGGATGTTTGGGTATTCACATGTAAAAGAATGCAACTGGACCCATATCTTCTACCACTCACAAAAATTAACTCAAAATGGATTAAAAACTTAAATATAAGATCTGAACTATAAAACTCATAGAAGAAAACAGAGAAACATAGCTCCTTGACATGGGCCACGGTAATGATTTTTTGGCTATGACTACCTAAAGCACAAGCAACAAAAGAAAAAATAAACAAGTGGGACTATGCCAAACTAAAAAGTTTCTACACAGCAAAAGAAGCCATAAATAGAGTGAAAAGACAACCTACAGAATGGGAAAAAATATTTGCAAATCCTAAATCTGATAAGGGGTTGATACCCAAAATGTGTAAAGAACTCATATAACTCAAGAACGAAAAAGCAACCCAGTTAAAAATGGGCCAAGACCTGAGTAGACATTTCTCCAAAGTAGATATACAAAAAGACCAACAGGTACATGAAAATATGATCAACATCACCAGTCATCAGGAAAATGCAAATTAAAATCATAATGAGATATCACCACTTGCCTGTTAGAATGGCCATCATAGAAAAGACAAAGAGTTGACAAATGCTGGCATGGGTGTGCACTGTTCGCGAGAATGTAAACTGATACAGCCGCCATGGAAAACAGTATGGAGGAACCTCAAAAAATTAAAAACAAAAATACCATATTATACAGCAATCCCACTCCAGGGAATACATGCCAAGCAATTGAAAACATTAACTTGAAAAGCTACCTGCATCCCCCATGCTCACAGTAACATTACTTTCAATAGCCAGGACATGGATATAATCTAAGTGTTCATTGATGGGTAAGTGGAAAAAGAAGTTCTAGTCTGGGGATGCCTGGGTGGCTCAGTGGGTTAAGCCTCTGCCTTCGGCTCAGGTCATGATCCCAGTGTCCTGGGATCAAGTCCCACATTGGGCTACTTGCTTGGCAGGGAGCCTGCTTCTCTCTTCTCTGCCTGCCACTCTGCCTGCTTGTGCGCTCACTCTCTCTCTCTCTCCTCGCTGACAAATAAATAAGTAAAATTTTTTTTAAAAAAAGGAAGTTCCAGTCTGTATATACATACAATGAAATATTATTCACCTATTAAAAAACAAGAAAATTTTATCAGTTGTGACAACACGTATGGACCTTGAGGATATTATGCTGAGTGAAATAAGTCAGACAGAGACCTACAAATACAGCATAAGCTCACTCATATGTGGAATCAAAAAAAAAAGAGGAAAAAAAAAACACAGAAAGAGTGGTCAGACTTGTGGTTACCAGAGGCAGAGGGTGGGGAAGGGGGAATGGAGGCAGGTGCTCAAAAGGCACAGATGTCCAGTTATAAGATTTAGAAAGTACTGGAAATGAGTACGGCATGAGGACTATAGCTAACACTGCTGTATGGTACACAGAAAAAGTTATAAAGACAGTAAATGCTAAGAGTTTGCATCACAAGGAGAATTTTTTTTTCCTTTTTTCCTTCCTTTTTCTTTTTCTTGTTTTATCTATATGAGAAGATGGACGTTAGCTGAACCATACTGTGGTAATCATTTCATAATATATGCATATCCAATCTTCATGCTGTATGCCTTAAAGTTATACAATTTGACACATCAATTATTTCTCCGTAAAACTGGAAGAAAGGTTGTGGTACCATCTCATCTTGCTGAAACCTTGCCTTCGTCATCTTGCTCTCTATACCACAGTGTTACCACACTGGTATGACCCTGTAAGCCCCGATTTCTTGATTATTCCTCAAGGTGTATCAATTTCAAAAATGACTGATCTCATCCACTCTATTGGATTTTTTTTTTTACTTTTACTGTCACAAGTTAACCTTATTTTGCAGTTCCCACAGGACACACCTCATTTTCCCTTTTTTTTTTTTTTTTTGTGCTGACAACAGCATCATGCTTATTCAGATCTATCAGTGAAAAAATTAAGAGCTTTCAGATTAATTATAGCGTAAACCTTGGGCGGGGACAGAATTATAATGTAAAAATCCAGGCTTAGTCAATCCATTTTAGTGTATTCACATTCAAAGGAGGGACAAGGAATCCAAAAGCTGCTTTCAGGGAATTCTCTGATCTGACCTTCTAGAAAGTTCCTGGCTTTCCAAATAGATGAGCAGCAACGGAATCCAGCAGGCATGATAAGGCCCAGACTGGTGGTCTCTGAGGTGAAGCAGTCTGGCAGCTAATTCTGGCTCAGGTCAACAAACTCTTAGGATTGAGTGTCAAGGGACAGAGGGAGGGTATGGCAGGTGCTGTGACCCTAGGCGGTGAGGAGGAGTGCTACCTGAGAAGACAATGAGAGCCAAGTGGCAGAAGAAGACAATAGGGCAGCTCTGTCAAATGACAGGCTCTCTGGTCCCAACGCAGTGGCCCTCTGTCCGCTGTCCTGCCTGACTTCTGGCTCCATAGGGTGTAGGTGACTCTGAACTTCTAGGGGTTGTTTATAGCTAGAAAGAAAGTGTTGGCCTACAGATGAATCCTCTTCCTGGATGATGCCTGGGCAGAGAGTTCAGCTTGCCCCACTTTCTTGTTACAGGAAGCAAGCTGGCACAAAAATCCTTCAGAACAGTGATTCTTTTTCTGATCGTTAGCAAAAGGAACCTTTTTCAAGTGAAATTTTTTTGTGGAATGTCAAATATATAAAAATAGTTGAAAGCATATCAGCCCCGAACAGCCTAGAGCCCAAACCCAAGGCCTCCCCACTGAGCCCCACCCCCATGGCAGCCTCTGCAGCCCCTCTGTGAAACTATTGGAACTGAGGGGACATGGTGTGAAAGCTGGGAAGCCTGTCTATGAAAGCCTGAAAGCACGGATTCAGGGAAATGAGAACAATAAAAACCATGCATCATGCCAACAACCTAAAAAAACCTATCAGAGTTCAATCAACTGGTCCCTGAGAAGCCCTCAGTGCCAAAAGCATCCTTGAACCCTACCACATCAGCAGTCTGCTGCTGGAAATACACGTATTAAAAAGGCACTAGGCCACGCAATGGCATGGAATGTCATTTAGAGTCATAAACCTCGAATCTGACTCCCAATTCTGCCACTTGCTAGTGATTCTGAGTCAATGTCTTAAACTCTCTGAGCCCAGGGGCGCTTGGATGGCTCAGTCGATTAAGCATCTGAATCTTGATCTCAGTTCAGGTCCCAATCTCAGGATCATGAGTTCAAGTCCCATGTTGGGCTCTATTCTGGGCATGGAGCCTACCTAAGAAACAAACAAACAAAAATACTTCTCTGAGCCTTGACTCTTTCTCAACATCAAAAGAAGGATAATGGTTTTCTTAACTAACTTTAAGTGGATATAAGGATCAAATGAAAGAATGTATTAACGAGGTATATAAACTGTAAATCTCTGTATACATGAAAGTTGTTAAAATTATAAAAACCTGCTGTCTATTATGTCATTCATTCACTCTGCAAAATTTTTACTAAACAATACTCCAACCACTGTAAAACCAAGAAATTGAGCTAATTTGGTTGTGCCTCTCTGTATCCCACGAACAGAATAGGGCAATGTGCCCCCAGAAGCAGTGATGGGTACCACATGGCCTGCGATAACTCCTCCCCACTTCCTGCATGAGCTCCCTGTCCTGCTACTACAGCTTTCTCAAGGGACAATCTATTCCTCTCAGTCACAGCTACACTTACCACCTTCCCCCTACAGCAGGAGCCCTGAGGTTCCCTGATTCCTGCCTTTGTGCAGAAAATTCAGAGCCAGCTGACCTAGTCATTCCAGGAGACATAAACCACCAAAGTTAGATGGACTAACTCTCACCACCACCAAGATTCTGGCCATATGCCCAAGAGAACTTTCTACGCTGATGGAAATGTTCTGTATGTTCACTGTTTAGTAACTAGCCACCAGCCACATATGGCTACTGACCTCTCGAAAGGTGTATACCAAAGGAATTGATTTAATTAATTTAATTTAAATAGCCACATGTGGCTAGTGGACAGTGTAGCCCTAGAGGAATGGAATGGAATGGGGGTCAAGCCCGATCTTTTCAATGAAATCTAGGAGAGCATATAGTAATCATACCCATATCATTTTGAAATACAGCAACATTGTTAAATAAATAAATATAGGTTTCACCATATCCACATGATCTGTCCTAATTCAGTCTCCAATAGTGCTTCTAATTATTGAAAATTTTGAGCAAAAGCCAATGTCATGTGCAAAGACTGAGCATGCGTGTGAGGGATTATGCTCTGTGATCAAATAAAACTTAAAATTAATCTGATACCTATTAATGATGTGCATAATAGTTTTAAGAGTTACAGTAATGCAGTAATTAGTTATAAAGGGTAAGTCATTCTCATAAATTACTAAAATTAGCATAACTTTTACCCTGTTTGTTCTCTGGAATTAACAAATTACACCAACATTCTTAGCTTTCCTGAATTCTTGATCAATGCCCATCTCCAGCATCATTAAAAGACCAGAATCGTGGCTCCAAAGCTATTGCTACATGTTCTTCTGTCTCCGTATTCTTTCCGTACCTAATACAACCCATAGTTGAGGTCTTTGGTGCTCCTGGTCATACTGTCAAGTTCTGTTACCGTCTGTTGCACCCCGAGATGTCACTGAGCAAGGCATCGACTATACTGCTCCCCTCATGAGGTTCCTGCTCTGGAGGAGGCAAATTGTGGACAGACAGCTCTCCCTGATCATCATGCATCCAGGAAAAGGGAAAAAGAGAAGAGAGGGGAAAGTAAGAAGGCCAGGAAGGAAGCTGGATGCTAGGCAAAGGCAACCAAAGGGAATACTGACTATGGACTCAGGATGGCAGGCTGGAGGCAGAGAGAACCAGCATGGAGGAAAAGACAGTGCAGCAGTCAGAAGAGAAGGCCTGCATGCTTAAGCCATGGGATCCTGGTCCAGGGGTCATGCCTGACAGCAGCCTCCAGGCACATATAGGAAGGCGGACTTTGGGCACACATGCTTTGCTGAGTAGTCCTTGATAATGTGCTTCTGGTGGCTCCAGATCAGACACAGCTTCCGTGGTGAAGAACAAAAATAACTAACCTTGCCATCTTGATCTCCTAGGAACCTAGAGGAAGCAGAGGGGGCAATAAGTACTTGAAGCAAGCCCAGAGGATAGGGAGAGGGGGAGGCTTCGAAAGCACAGGAAGAAAGTTCATGGTTCCTCTTGGCTGGGGAAACTGCAGAAATCGGCCATATTTGCAGGAAATAGTCATTTCCAGGGCTAGTGTTGCTCTAGCCTGAGCAGATCCCACAGGCAGATTACATGCTGGCCGGGTTAAGGAAGTCAAGGCTTGGAGGATAACTAAATGGGGAGCTTTCTCACAAAATTTTCTACCCAAGAGCTCCAGACACAATCCAGCTCGCCTGCTCAAGCTGTGCTTTTTCTAAAGTGGAAACTGCCAATTTCTGCTTTCTTCTTCCAAGATCCAAATAATGAAGGAAGAGGAAGAGTTGGGCAATGCTTGTACTGACCACAATCCTTTTCGCTTCAAGTACCCACTCTGTCTTCACAGTTTCTGAAACAAAACCCCAGTGACCATAACAAGAAACTACATTCACTGAGGGATCTGTAGAAGCTGCACTGAATGTTCTCACCTCTCTTCAGCCTCTGTCTTTCTCTGTCAGTCTGTCTGTCTCTGTCTCCCCCAACCTGTATGGCTGCTATACAATGCTTGATTTGACATCTTCTCCAGTCACAGAGCCAGCACAGCTAGACACTAGCATTTCTTGGTCTCAGACTCACGGGGAGGGGGAATTACCTAGCTCAGCTCAAGTTAGACATCTACCTTGACTGAATCAAGAGATACCAGGAGCTCAGGTACTTTCAGAACACAGGTGAGTGGTGGGGCCCCACCTGAGGGAGAAAGAGAGTGGCAGTCCTCAGAGAAGAGAGATGTGAGCTAAACAAGAACTTAGAAACATGCTGACTGCAGTGCAGTCCTTTACTGGAGTCCATATAGTCCTTCTTTGACCTTGCAGAAGAGTCGTTATCACTGAAGGTGGGGAAAATGCTAAAATAGGGGCTAGGGGAGATTCTAGCATCTGCATGGCTTTACCTAAGACTCAGTTACCGCCAACTAACTAAGACAAAAAGAATGTACAAAGGAATTTGGCTCTGCCTGATCACAGGTACACAGGAAAGTAGAGTCACAATCTCTTTTTATTAAATGGTTCCTTTCCAAAAAAAAAAAGGATGGTTCCTTTCAATTCCTCTGAAGCCAAGAGATTCCTTGGAAGGGAGATGCTACTGTTATTAAAGTCCTTGAGCTAACAGTTTATTTTGTGTCCTTCCTTTCAGGGAATATGAGAAAACCTGGTGGGAAAATGTGGCTCAGAAGGCAGTGTGTGGAGCAACTGTTCTAGAAGTTATATGGAGGGGGAATGAGCTTGTGATCTACCAGCAGATTTAATGTTAAAGGTTCCTGTCCTAGTGATTAAGTAACTCAAGTGTCCATTGCAATTAGTATTCTTAGTTGCCTTTATTAGTCTCCTGTAGAGAAAGTAAGGACCAAGAAGGTTAAGCTAACCTTTGGCGGCTGCTGACTGAAAGCAATTCTGAGCTGTATCTCTGATGGTGAACTCCTTATGACTAAGGAGAGGACACCAGTACAGCAATCGTTCTGTAGAAAAACTTCAAATAAAGAAAAGCCTTATCTCCTAGGAAACCAATTCACTCCTCCTCATTCTCTGTTCAGAAAGATGGCCAGCTTTCCCTTTTCCCATCCCCAACCCCATAATCATTTCCTTCTTCAAAAGCTCAGAGTCTAACAAAGCGAGAAGGCATTCTAGATGAACACATGTATTTTTTAAGCTGAGTTCTATCCAGCCAAGGTCCAACACCATTTCCAAATTCAGAATCCATTTGAAAATATATTTGGGATGTAGAAATACAGGCCGCTGCCAAATAATCACTTAGATATGACAAGGAATACAGGCTGTGAATTGGAACACAGTTGGAATCTACCTATTTAACCATTTTCCATAGGGTAGAATTTAGCACATGGTAACTCTGTTACAAGGGGTCTGGTTCCTCATATCTCTTGTAAGCAATTTCACAAATACTATGGCCTTCAGGCACAGTGCCTTATAGAAGGTTTCATCTACCCAGTTGTTCCATAGGAGTTGAGCACCTATTATAAGCCAAACACTAGGAAGAGCACTGGGGGGATAAAAGGAAAAAAGAATTAAGGAGTTCAAAATGTAGCAGAGAAGACAGACACATAGATGAATATTGTAGCTACTAAACAAAGAAGTAAGTTCAAAGCACAGTGCTGGTGCAAGAGGGTCAACTCTACTGGGGATAATCAAAAAAAACTTCACAGAGGAGGAAATCTTTGCATGGGGGTCTTAAGAATAAATAGAAATTTGTCAAGAAGACCACTGTGGGAAGACCACTTCCAGACCTGGAAAACAGCATATGCAAAGGTACTGAGGTATGAAACTGTGAAGTTCAGTCATGGAACTGCAAGTCAGTAATTCAACAGGGACAGCACCAAGGAAGAGACAGAAGTAGAGAGAGATGACGAGAGAAGTAGAAAGACACCAGCTCGTGAAGGATGTGGTCTGCCATGGTTGAGCAGTTCAGATTTTATCCTACCAGCAAAGAAGAGTATACTGGATTACCTGTGGTCCTCAGAGCCATTCTGACTCCTTCTATGCTTTCTCCTGTATCACAGGAGTTGGAAGTCTGGAAAAACATTTCCAAGATCTCTTGTCAGCAGTATATCAGTTTAAAGCCCACTGATTCAGTATCCTGACAGGTTTTCAGAAAGTAGAAGGAAATCAAAGGCCACCATGACTCCTCTAATGGTGGTAGGCAAAAGTGTGACTTCAAGAGATGTTAGGTTGTTTCCAGTATTTGGCTGTGTGTGAAACACCCACTGTGGAGCTACAGACAGCTACGAACATTAGCAGATTTCTAAGGTTCTTCACCAGAACAACAATAGCTGCTTCCTCTTCCCCAGAAAGTTTGCTACCACATTGTAGGCCTACTGGCAAGCTTCAAAGCCACCGATAACCTTCTCTGACCTACAGTCCTACAACTTTTTCAATATTTTATAAGTATCATTTGGCAGTATTAAATCTATCCCTGCTCAAAATACTTCATGTGGTTTCTGCTTCCCTGATCTAAACCCTGGCTGGGGCATTTTAGAAGATGACGCTTGGGGCTTTGTGAAGAAAGAACTGAATGGGGAGAGACTAGGGGCAGGGATATCAAGCAATGGATTATTTCAATAAGACAAAGGAGAGATAATGCTCAAAACTAAGAAAATATCAAGAGAAACAGAGGACAATAACTTTAAATATATTTAGGACATATGACCATTCGGATAGAAGAGGAAAAGAAAAGGAGTTAAGGCAGGTTCTAGACTTCTTATCTAGAGAATTGTACCAATGGTGGAAAAGACAGATTACAAGACATGGTACATCATTACAAAAAAAAATGGTAGACATTACAAATTAGAGCTTATTTTGGAATGTATTAAATTTGGTGTAGACACTAAGTAGGCAGTTGGGTAAATAAATCTGGGGGTGAGGAGATTTAGGCCAAAGGTATTTATTTTGTAGACCAGGAGCACAGAAATGGTCATTAAACCATGAAAGTAGGTGAAGTTGATGAAGGAAAGTATGCAGCATGAAAAAAACAAAAACCAAAACCAGAAAGTTAAGAAAGGAACCCCGGAAAACATCAGCAGTTAAGAGCGAACACTAGAAGAGAATCCAACAAAAGAGATCAAGAAGGAGTAATCAGAGAGGTAGGAAGAATCCACACTGTATGGTATTAAGCAGGAGGAGGTCATCTGAAATCATGGGTAAAGACATCAAGATGACATAAATTGTAACTAATGAAAAACATCAATTTTTAAATATAGGAAGGATTCAATTGATTACTTATGTTCACTCAAGTGTTATTATTTGTTGCTTTTATGCATGGGTACAGTTTCATGCAACGTGAAAATGAAAGGATGATTTGTAGTTCCTGGCAGCTTTACATTTCCACTGGGTTTTATCTCTTCCTCAGGCTTCCTCCAACATACTTAGGGCATTTTTCCTGTTCCTCACTACTTCATGTCCTCAATCCTCTCCCTTTGTTTTTCTTAGGATGGAGCCAAAGCATTTCTGCCCTTATTGGTAGAAATTTCCCAGATTTCTCCCAGATACCTGATCTGCATTTCTTTAGCTAGACAATCTGAACTGAAGCCTTGTGGACCCCATGTCAATGCAAGTTTGGCCTGTGACCACTCACTGACCTATTGGTTCAAAAACTGGTAAATGGACCACTAGGTGGTTGAAATCTATTTAAATGGCCATGACCAGAATATTTTTAAAATGAAATATAAGAGAGTAAAATGGAATGGGAAATCCGTGTGCGTGTTCAGTTACATGTACATTATGTGTGATGAGTCACAAAATAAAATATTTGAGCAAAGTCTCCTAAGTATAACATGGAAAAGAATTACCAAAGAGGATTGAGTTCTGTCTTCATTTATATTTACAAAGGGATAAGGGCTCACGTGCAAATAGTTTACTTGGAAAGTGATCCTAGAAAACAAAAGTGAAGGAGTAGAGAAAGAGAGATAAGAAAGGGCAAAAACCCAATAAAGTGTGCATTAGTGCTGGTTACTGCTATGGATGACTGGGTCTCCAGCTTGCTGGGGACACACCAAGAACCCATGTAGGATATGCCTCAGCATTGTCCCACTAGAGCAGAGGTCAGCTAGTATTTTCTATAAAGGGTCAGATATTAATCATTTTTCTCTTTGTAGGACATGCAGTACCCATCATAACTACTCATTTCTGCCGCTGCAGCATAAAAGTAGCCATAGACAATATGTAAATGAATGGGCATGGCTGTATTCCAATAAAGCTTTATTTATAAGAACAGATGAGCTGGATTTGGCCAAAGTTTGTCAATGCTGCAATAGAATACAGGGAGGCTGAAGCATTCCTTTTCCACCAATTCCTATGCCCAATGATTGAAGATTGCTCTAGAGAATGATAAGCACCCCCCCATTTCTGGGTGTGCAGACACCCAGAGAAAATAGCACAAATGGATGGCCAGTGTGTTTTATGCAGAACACTGGCTGCCAAGGAAACATGAAAGTGTGCTGGGGTAAAGTGGAAAAAGGGGGTGTAGGGAAGTCCATCACAAATGCAATAAGGGACAAATGGAGGTTATGAAACAATCAAGAATATATTCACCTTCTCCCATACTTAATGAAATGACCTTTCAAGACTCTTTCAAGTGCTCACTGATCTTGCTCATACCACCCTTTCCCCTAGAAACACTAAAACCTGGTGTTTTTATATGCATCAGGATCCATTCCCTAAGGAAATTTGTTGTTACATTGTAGAGAAGTTTTTTCTTTTACTTCTTCAAAGTTAACTGTGTGTTCAGCTCTCATACCTAGCTTGGCACACACGCTACCATTTCAAATCATTTTCTCTTAAAACTGTCCACACAGAAGAATCTCACCTAATTATTCTTACACAGTCTAAATGACACGGTCTCTCTTATGCTTTTAAGCTTATTTTCTTTACCACACGATTTCCTTTTTCCCCCAAATGGATACATCCAATTATTCTCTTCTTGGGTGTTTTAATTTCACCCATTTTTGTGCACTTAGAAAGACCATAGATTGCACTACATTCATTGGTAAATCATCAAAAAGCATTTAAATGAAAGAAAATTTTTGTAAAAGCATACCTTTTGTAGCAACATAAGCCTGAGATCATTCCTTGTTTTAAACCACATAACTAGAAGAGAGGAGAAAGACAAGATTTCACGATTTGATTTTTTTAAATTTATTTATTTATCAGAGAGAGAGGGAGAGAGAGAGAGCGAGCACAGGCAGACAGAGTGGCAGGCAAAGGCAGAGGGAGAAGCAGGCTCCCAGCTGGAGCCCAATGCGGGACTGGATCCCAGGACGCTGGGATCATGACCTGAGCCGAAGGCAGCCACTTAACCAACTGAGCCACCCAGGCGTCCCATGATTTGATTTTTTAATGACTTTTCGTTTATATAGCATTTTTACAGCTCACGGAGCTCTTCTTCATGATATTTGTGTGGTGTATACATTTCCTTATGTGAACCATGCGGAAACTGAGGCTTGGGGGTTAAGAGTTTTATAAAATTCACAGAGAGGGCGCCTGGGTGGCTCAGTGGGTTGAAGCCTCTGCCTTCGGCTCGGGTTATGATCCCAGGGCCCTGGGATTGAGCCCCATGTCGGGCTCTCTGCTCAGCAGGGAGCCTGCTTCCCTTCCTCTCTCTCTCTGCCTGCCTTTCTGCCTGCTTATGATATGTCAAATAAACAAATAAAATCTTTAAAAAAAAAATTTCACAGAGAAAGTTGGTAACAAGCCTGGATCTACCATCTAATCTCCCTTTGTCTCAATCCAATATGCTTTTTAAAAAAAATTATTGTGTTGTATTAGTCACCATACAGTACTTCATTAGTTTTTTATGTAGTGTTCCATGATTCATTGTTTGCGTATAACACCCAGTGCTCCATGCAATATGTCCCCCACTTAATACCCATCACTTGGCTAACCCAGCCCCCCACCCATCTAAAACCCTCAGTTTGTCTCCCAGAATCCATAGTCTCTCATGGTTCATCTCCCCCTCCGATTTCCTCCCCGCTCATTTATTCCTTCTTTCTCCTTATGTTCACTTAGCATAACACCCCACCCCATCCCATCCATGTAGAAGCAAATGGTGGCTTTCCATCCTTTCTGATGGCTAAGTAATATTCCATTGTATATATGAACCACATCTTTATTCATTTGTCTGTCAAAGGGCATCTTGGCTCCTTCCACGGTTTGGCTGAAAGCCACCATCGAATGGCAGATGAGTGAAGCCACTTTGGACTATCCAGCCCCATTCGAACCTCTAGACAACTAAGCCACATGAGTGACTCTAGATGATGCCAGTAGAAGAACCACCCACCTAAGCTCCTCCCAAATTACTGACCCACAAAAATGATGAGCAAATACAAAGAGATGTTGTTTTAAGCCACTAAGTTTCGGCATGATTTGTTATGCAGTGATACGTAACTGATACACTGGCAGTAAGGGATTTGATAGCCCATTATTTTGTGAAAACAGTGGAGATTGCCTAAAGATCTGAAGCCAACTTTAATGCCTCAGAAAATGATGAATTTTCTTCCATTTTTAAGGAATGCTATCTTGACTCCCCAGGTTTGTTACAAGTAGTGATGTCAATAGATACATAGCATAACGTTATTATATTAACTTCTCACAGCCATCTTTTTGTTACTTGATTCTGTCCCAGTGGCCGTAATTGGCCAACAATGGATACTAGCACAGGTTAGGGAATTAGTCTCTCCATGGTGAATATGAAATATGGAATAGAGACCCAGAGACTGGAAATCTTTGAGAACTCAGTCTGTATAACAGTAGGTCTCTGGAAGGAAGGCTATCACTACTCTGCGGTCCCCAGAACTGCACTGGTCCCCATCCTTCCTGAAAAGTGGCCATCCAACTCTTCATTAGAATCTGTGACATATTCTAGTACTCATCCAATAAGTCCTCTTTCCACATAAACTACTTTAGTTGATTTTGATTCCTCACTGCTACAGAAATCTCAGTTAATGCTGGTCCCATTCCCACCTTTGGTGGCAGAGAAGTCCAAGGCTGGCTCCTACAGGTTCTTCGGAGGGTTACTGGCCCCTGTCTGCTCTTTTACACTTTGGGGGCCAGGAGGAAGCTGGTGTCCAGGAAGATAATCTTATTTTACAGTGGGATCAGGAATGCTGGTCTCTTAAATTTCTTTATAGTTCCATCTACTGCACAAATCAGTGCTAACATCAGATATAGCAGGTCTATGTTGATAATAATTTCACTAATGAAAGCTCTCCCTGTTCCTACTGCCCCATGCCCTTATTACATGGACACCAACTCCATACTGCCAGGACCAGCCTTGGTGGTGAAGGTAGGAGGAAGAAAGTAAGGATACCTATCATAACTGATTACTCAGAAAACTGGGTATTTGGTGGTTGGTGGCACCAAGTAAAAGGTCTTATGCCCACTGCCTGCCAGGGCATCTTTGGCCATTATTTAACCTTGTTCCCTGTGATACCAAAAATCTATATTCCTCTACAAATTACTATAATATCCTAATTTCAAGTTAAAGTTTGTTAGAAGAGCTGGAATCTTACATAATTGCCACCCCCAAAAAAGACTGCAGGTAACAACATCATTTTCTATTATATTTGTACAGGGAAAGGTGAATGTGCTGAACAGTTCCTGAGGGCATCTTGTTTTCAGTAAGAGCTCACACAGTCACACGGCTAAATTCTACCTATTTCATTCAGGTCAAGTCTGGAACTTGACTCAGTTTTGTTACTGAAAAGGGAAGATGATCTTAGTAAATGTCCATCAATGAGGGTTCTGGAACTCTCTAAGTGTCATGATAATTTTTGCAAAGGATGAATCAAAGATAAAAGGAAAGTGTCCCCACTGCCACATGTCATAGTGCCTGCATCGATTCTTGGTTCTGTAAAAAATATGAACAAGGCATTTGAGCAAGTTTAAATCTAAGAAAGTTGGTGTCTGTTAGTAAACAATTTCAGGTGGTATCCTACAGATTGATAGTGAATATTTACCTTTGGATAAGAGCAAAACCCCTGGTTCGGCTTATACTAGAATCTCTTTCTCCATTTTCAGAAACCAAAGGAGTGAGTTTTCCACAAAAGTTACTGGTCTAAGAAACAAAGCAATTTATTCCAATTTTTTGTGAAACAGAAAAAGGAGAAGAAGGGCAGAATTATAAAAAAAAATGTAAAAATGGAAATGGCCTCTTAATCTCATTCCATACTCAAAGCTTATAAGAAATTTCTTGAAACTGAATAAAAACTTACACAGGTTTTAGTTTTAGTAATCCAAGCCAAGGGGCGCCTGGGTGGCTCAGCTGGCTAAGTGTTCGACTCTTGTCTCAGAGGAGGTCTCAATCTCAGGGTTCTGAGTTCAGACCCCATATGAGGCTCCCCTTATACGTAAAAAAATAAATAAATAAACAAACAAATAAATAAATAAATAAGCAAACAAGATCCTAAAGAGAACACATTATAGATGTAAAATCTCTATTCAAGTTAAAAAGTAAAATCAAACTAAAATCCCTAAACTAAAACTCTCCCTTCAGCCACACTCATTAAAATTAGAACCATTTCCTTGAAAGGAAGCAATTGCATACTGATCTCAGACCCTGATGTAGATCGTTTGTGAATACCAATGTGTAAATACCATGGACAAAGAGTACACAGGCACCAAAAATATCCCAAGAAAGGAGTGGATTTGGTTGCTGGTTACTGTCATTCTTTCGACAACTTACATTCATGACCTAGAAGTCATTTTTCATTCATTCATTCACTCCTTTACACTCACACCTTCAAGCACTCATTCATTCAAATACATTACTGAAGGCTGCAGTACACCAAGCAATGTGCTAAGCGCTGGGATGGACAGAATTAGAACACAGCTCCTGTCCCCAAGAAGCTTACACTCTGGGCACCTGGGTGGCTCAGTGGTTTAAAGCCTCTGCCTTCAGCTCAGGCCATGATCTCTGGGTCCTGGGATGGAGTCCTGCATCGGGCTCTCTGCTCAGCAGGGAGCCTGCTTCCTCCTCTCTCTGCCTGCCTCTCTGCCTACCTGTGATCTCTGTCTGTAAATAAATAAAAAATCTTAAAAAAAAAAAAAGTTAAAAAGAAGCTTACACTCTGATCCCAGAAATCTTTCATTCTTTTATCTCCTACATGCAGTCATGAAAATTATGTAATGCTTTTTCTTTCCATCTCTTCTTTGTCTCTGCCACAAATAAAGTCATTACTTGGTGGCTGAGTGATGAAAGTTGCTTTCTAGTTAGAATCACTACCCCTAGTCTCTTCTCCTTCCACAAACTCTTTATACCACTCTCTCATCACCTTCTAAAAAGATGGCTCTGGTCATGTCATACTCCTCTACAAATACTTTCAGTAGCTTCCCATTTTCTCCAGAAAAAAAAAAAAAAGAAAAATTCCACAACTCAGCTGTTATCATTGGGAATACCAATAACTGCTACCATTTCTTTGGGGCTTACTAGGTGCTAGCCACTATGCTGAAGACATTACATGCATTATCTCATTTATTCCTCGTGCCAACCTTTCAAGACAAGAACTATTATCCTCATTTTTACAAAAGAGAAAAGTGATGTAACATTTTACAAAAGAGAAAAGTGATTACTAACTTTCCCAAGGTCACACAGACAGTAAGTGCCAGAATGACTTCAGAGCCCACACTCTTACCCACTGGACTGGACTACCATTCTGCCCTTGCATGAGTCTCGACCCTGTGCAAGCATGCCTCTGTACCTTCACTCCCACTGGATCTCCCATGTGATATGTCCTCCACTTTGTCCATGCCTTCCACGTATAAGCCAAATTTAAGTCCCCTCTTCCCATGGACTCTTCCTAGACATGGTAGTATGCATGGACCTCCTCATCCTCTGAGCTCCAATAGTGCTTCTCTTTTCTACCACTCATTTGGCACTGTGAGATGTCCTGTACCATATTTTTAGAGAAATATCTCATATGTCTCAGGCACAGCACTGAAAATACCTTGAGAACATGCAGTCCTCAAGATACTTAATAAATATTGCTGGTTTTGTGGTATGATACATTTAATTAGACACTCAAATTAATGGTGGGTGAGTAAATGAAGAGTTTAGACATTAAAACAATGAGGGAGGGCACCTGGGTGGCTTAGTCAGTTAAGCCTCTGCCGTCAGCTCAGTCACGATCCCAAAGTCCTGGGATCGAGCCCCGCATCAGGCTCCCTGCTCTGCAGGGAGTCTGCTTCTCCCTCTACTTCTCCTCTCACTTGTTCTCTCGATCTCCATCTCAAATAAATTAAAACCTTTTTTAAAAAATAAGACAATGAGGGAAGTCCATCACTAACTTCTGAATGATTATGACACACATACCATTCTCTTATCAGGATGGATAAAGAAAGATCTTGTCGAAAGTACTATATTTCTCTGTCCGGCATGCCACAAAGAACAGACACCCCCAGGGAGCTACAGGGGTTCCAAAATCTTTCTAAGTAATCAGACCAAGGAACATCATGAAAATCCTTGCTCAGATCCTCAGTTCAAACAAGAACTATGTGGAACTTGAGCCCCAGGGTGAAAATGGTGGGCTTTCCAAACAAACATCTGGCAGCAATATAGGCTAAAACTGGGTGGAATGGACGCTGAGAATTCCCACCTCCTCCCCAAACTGCAAGAGCGGGTTTTAATTACTGCTCCAACCTAAACCACGAAGAGGTCTCTAGGGGCCACAGAGCTCCACAGCACATTGGCCGTGTCCTTCTACCACTGACCCCCACCCCCACCCCCACCCGATACATGGCAGGACGTGATGACCACCTTCCATGTCACACCTGGACAGACTGCCAATCAGAGAGTGATCTCCAGTGGAGAAGCCCAGCTGGAGGCAAGAGGTGACCAAGTGCCTATACCCTTTTCATCCTTGCAAACTGGTGGTGGACCAGGGTCTGTGCCTTCACTCCTCTGCTAAGAGTAAAATGGCATGTGGCTTGACAATGAAAGGTTCTGAGCACAGCCTCGGATGCCTTAAAGTAAGCATTATGTTTTCTGAGGAATGAAAGAAACAGAAAAGCTCAAGGCCTTTGGATACACACTCTGAAAAGGAACTGATCATATGTTCCATTTGCTAGTAGCCTTTTCCATTTTTAAAGTGGTTTTATAGCTGTCCGTATGACTGCGGCCTCTCATCGACCCTAGCGGAGGGCTTGGGCGGCGCTAAGTATCCTCTGCTCTGCACATGTGGTGAGAAGAGCCCCAGGCTGGCGAGAAACCCCACAGCGAGTGACTGGCAGGGCCGGGGGGAGAGCCTGGCTGCCTCTCGCGCCTCCTCTAGAACCAGGGCCCCTCCGGCACACGCTTCTTTCCCAAGAGTGAAGGAACTGGAATAGAAAATCGCTTGGTTTGATTTGGTGGGCCTTTCTTTTTTCTTTCCTTTTCTCTCTCTCTCTCTCTCTCTCTCTTTTTTTTTTTTTTTTTTTTTTTTTTTTTTGCTTCCATTCCTGCTTTGAATGCATTCATTTATTCATTTTCTATCCCTTCCTTCTACCTTCTTAGATTCCCTGTCCCTCCCCACCCACACTCTCCCTGACCGAGTCTCCGATGCTGCTTTGGCTGCAAACCACCTTGCGCCACACAGGTTACACGGCTGTGTCCTCAGCCTGCCTGTTGCTTCTTCTCAGGGTTGGATGAATTACTACTACTACTACTACTACTACTATTACTATTATTAAGTGGAGGAAGGGTGTTAAGAACTGAGTACCTACAGAATTAACAGCAATTGGTGCTCACCTGGTATCCCCCTTGGTGGGACTGCGAGCCATCTCATTTTGACTCTTCAGGTTTGTGATGGGCAAGTTAGGGACATTTCCCGGGGAGTAAATGCTCCAGGGTGAAGCGCTTCCGGTGTTACCTTATCTTGATGTACCTGACTGGTCGACATCTTGACGTGCAATCATCAGCAGATGACAGAGTTCTCAAGTCACTCCCCTCATTTCCCGCCAAGTTATGAGTTGGGGGGGACGTGAGAGGGGGCCAGGTGCGCTGGGGGGGGCTGTCAGCCCGGCCTCCCCGCCCTGCGCTGAGATCCCGCGGGCACAAAGGCACAGAGGACACAGAAAGGGAGTAAGGGAAGATCTGAGGGCCACACTGTCATTCTACTCAGAGGGAGAAGAACTCTGAAATTGTCAAAGGTGAGGTCCTACCCTGGGCCTCTCCTTGTTTTCCGCAGCAAAACTGCTCCCGCAGCTCCTGTGCGAAGACACACTTGTCCCGAGCTTCTCAAGGGGAAGCAGTGACGTGGGCCTCGCGGGCCTCACCGGTAATAAAGAGTTTTACCAGCTGCACTGCGCGTTGCTGTGGAATCCAGCTATTGCTGTCAGGCTACTAAGAAGAAAGATTCACTGTGGGGACTCAAGTAAATAAACATGCCCGGGAAACACTGCGGCAGCAGACAACACTGAGAGAAAAAATGAGGATTGGTACTATTTTTAGGGCTAGCTCTCTGATTATAATTGTACTTGAAGAGCAACTAGCATGAACAATATAAAGGCAAAGTTAATTTCAGACCCTGAGCTCGCTGCACTGTTCTTAGATTATTCAAAATGCAATGTGATCTACAGTCATTTTTCAGCCGTGTGACAAGGAAACTTGGAGCCATCTGAGTAGCTGCTGGGAGGATCGTGGGCAAAGGGAAGTTAAGGGAAGTTGATATGGAAAGATTTTTTTTATTTTTAAAAAATTATATGTATATATATTTTAAAAATCTTATGTAGTGTACCCCACTCTCCCTCTCAAGCTAGCATTTACTGAAGATGTACAATGTGCCAGGTACTGTATTAAATTTTCTCGGTTAATTATCCTATCAGTCTGTGAAGTAGGTTGTGTTACTGTTTTCATCTTATAGAAGCCATGTAGTTTGTAAAGAGGGAGCTAGAATTTGAACCCTGTTTCCTTGACTCTAGAGCCAAACTGTTGTGCTGTTGTAGATGAAGACAGGACATAACTCACACTTCCACTTTCTGTACTTGGATGAAAAAAGGAATTGTTAGTACCTGCACCGACTACCTACACATCCATCACCAAGAAAAGGGCCCTAGGGTTGCTGATGGGAGCAGAGCTTCCCTAGTGAGGCAGAAAACCAAACGGAACAGAAACAGTGGCTCCAGCCTTCCCAACACACCTCACATGCCTTGCCCCGTGGAACCACATTGCTGAGGACCCTCTCCCGTGCTGAATCCCAGCCTGGAAACCCTGCTGAGCTTCACATCTCATCCCCTTCCCAGATCAGAATACTGAGAAGCAGACACTCGGGTCCAGCATTTAAACACTACTCTTGCCACTGTCCAAGGAAGCCAAATGGCTCTGAGAGTTACTCTCAGGGCTCTCCTCTCCTTCCTTCTCCTGCTTTTGAGATGCAAAGTGGCCAAGCTCCGACTCACAAGATGTGTGTATGAAAACAAACAACTTTCATTCATATAAACCACACTGAAGGCTGAGCATACAGGATCAATGCGGCGAGGAACAAATTTGCTCTCGCTCTGGGCGCTAGAGTACTCAGTGCCCATGTGCATGGCATGATCTGCGAAGAGAGCTCCACTGTTAATCATTGTTAAGTTTTCAGACTAAAAAAAAAAAAAAAAAAAAAGATGAGGATCAAAGCAAACTGCAAGCACAGAACTAAGGGGAAAACACACCATGCTAGCAAGGACCGACAATGAGGTCCTATGATACAGTGTTGCTGATCTCATTTCCAACAGCCTGTGGAAACACTTTTTTTTAGAAATAACTTTCTAACTTTGTAATGGAAGTTAGTGGGACTATAGTTTTGCCTTTAAGGAAAAGTCTTATGCAGATAATTAGACTGGAATACATTTGTATCCGTTTAAGAGCTTTTCAGTTCCAAGTGACAGAGGATCTAACTCAAACCAGCTTAAGTACAAAGGGAACATATTAGCTTATGTAACAGGCATAGATCTGGCTTGTGGCACAGACTAATCCAGGGGCTCAAACCTGTCAGCAGAGTCTGCTCTGTCTCCACACCTGAGTTCAGCTCTCCTTCACGTTGCTTTCACCATCACTGTCCACCTGGCAGCAGAAATGATTGTCAGCCACTCCTGTCCTTCACTCTCCAGGGCTCAAGGGGAGTTTGAAGAAAAAGCACTCTTCGTTCTACCCTGACTGGCTTACCTTGTTTCAGGCACTCATCCTAGATCACATCCCGGTGGTCAGGAGGACTGAGTGTCCTCCTGGACACTTTGGCAAAGACCAAATCACGTGTCCACCCCTCCACAAGGGCTGAGAGGAAGAGCGAGTCGTCACTGAAAGTTCAAGGAATTATTTCCAAACGAAGGGGGAAAGGAGGCCTAAAACCAACAGACGTCCTCTAATGCATCTCTTCATAAAACAGAAGGACTTGTATTCACTTATTAAAATTATTCAGTGCCAAGATATAAAACATCTAACTATGCATAAGCTTTTCCTGCTAATGTAGCATTCTTAGACGAACCTAAAATATTGCCACATACTTTGGGTACCTGCTGGCATGAATACGCTTGCAAAAATCACACAGATCTAAAAAACTTTTTCTTTAGTCACACAGATATAAAGTCAAAAATTTAAATCAATGATCAAGACCAAAGAACCTTACATTTTTATCTCAGATTAGCTCTTAACTCATAAAGTGTTATCCTGATAAATTTATGTAAACTTTCGGTGCTCGTATTCCTTATTTCTGGTTTGCCTTCCTCTCACAAAGAGTATGCCTGTGTGTCATATCTCTTCCGTGTGCCCCTCCAGATCCCCTCTACGATTCTCCAACTTCATATCTGCCCTGAGAAACTAACTTCTGTGAACTGCATTCACAGGCTCCTCTGTCCTCCATATTCTGGTTGGGTTCAACTAGTGGGGAGGAGACCTGGTGGGAGATCTGGAGAGAAAAGGAGAATGGGAGGCAAGCTGTGTCTCTCAACCAAAGGTCACAAAGGTCACAATTCCTATCAAAGGTGTCCTCTCTTCATGACTCTCTCCCTCAAATTTCCCACAGGCCTGGGGCTGGTAAGAGAGGCCACAGCTCCTGCACCTCCATGTGGTTCCCCCATTCCTTCCTTTTACTAAACTCTCCACAGCATTCCAAATTTGAGGGTGTCATCTATTTCCTACTGGGACCCTGATTAAGACAGTCTATAATT
The DNA here is from genome assembly GCA_004024625.1 of Mellivora capensis. NCBI lineage: Eukaryota > Metazoa > Chordata > Mammalia > Carnivora > Mustelidae > Mellivora > Mellivora capensis. Next base: position 34,326 of record PISX010013792.1, on the reverse strand, counting down.
ATTTTGATGGCGAGAGGCGTGAAGAGAAATAGAAAGGGTGACCAGGGACTATAGATGAAGAAGTAGACCTAATTATCTGATAACAAAATACTACAAATGGCGCCAACCAATTTGATGTTTGCATTAATTTACTTTTTCATTTCAATAGATCCTTTAAAACTCCCACATTAGATATGGAAACTATAAGATTAATATCAATACTCAATGAAAATTTTCCACTTCAGAGGGAGTTTTAGCACATGCCTTAGCTACATTTTTGGTGAACGAGAGAGGTGAAAGGAATAAGAGCAGTCCAGGAAAAACAGAAGACAATCTTTTTGGATTCTTCCCTTCTAGGTGCTTCTTTCATAACAAATCCCATTCATAACTCCCCGAATTCATTCCCAGCTCAGAGGAACCAGCTATTTCTATCAGAATCATTGATGTTTTGCAGAGCATTTGTTCCCTTTGCCAAAGTTCAGATGATTATGATGGCAAGAAGAGGAGCAGTGAGGGAAAGAGAAAGTTTTAGAGGGATGAGAGAAGGGTAAACTGAAGTTACAGAACAAGAAGATGGGGAGTGAGACCATGCATGAGAGATGAGCACTGAGAGAACCTGACTGCAGAGGAGAGGGAGGCACTAAGAAGAAGGAACAGACAAGAGAGAGGAGCAAGGGGACCAGATGGTTGGATCACTGGATATTATGCAGAGCGATTAAATTGTGGGGGAGGGGACTGGCAAAAACTACATGGTTGCTCAGTAACCACAGAACAATAACCTGGAAGCATTTAGCCTACATTCTACAGGAAAAAAAGAGCCACTGTCCTGTACGGTTTTGCAAACACACTCTAAGATGGGCTTATCCATACTTGACATGACATACCCTGACCTTTGCCAGACCAAAAGATTTTCTCCTTATAAATAGAGGGAGTTGGGCTGTCACCTTCGATGATCCAGTGAACAACAAAAATGGGGTGAGGGAGAAAAAATGAGATTGGCATTAAAACTCCCATGCCCTTAATTTGCATCAATTTTCCTATCAGCAACTCACTCTTCCTCTTCTTAGGAAGGGGGAAACTGCTTAGAAAGTGGAATAGGTTGTGCTCTCTCTGGTCTGTAAATCCCTGTTGTTGCCGCTGTTTGTTTGTTTGCTTTTAATTACTTTTTAAAGACATTGGCAAGAAAACCAAGGAGTGGTCCTGGCTATTGGCCTTTCTCAAGTCTACGATTTTTTTTCTTTTTTTTTTCTTTTTTTTTTTGGTCTGCCCCTATCCATGGCAGCTTCTTTCAGTTGCCCAACTGATTCTGCATTTTAATGAAAAGTGTTATCCTCTTCCTATTCAGTTTAAGATAATTATTGCCCAGGCAAATCATTATAATTAAATTCAATTTAAGGTGAGAACCCACCTGCAACCATATGTTAGACCTGCCTTTGTATAAGGAAGTTAGCATTTTCACTTTGTATTAAAGCAAAAGTGTGTAATGGTAGATTTTCAATGGAGATGGTTAAAGAGATTTGCTTCTTCTTTTAAATGATTAATTACAACTCTCCTGTCTCTGAAAGGAAATTACTTGACTCTTAGAAAAACATTTTCATTAAATAGAACTACCATTGAGTAGGCTTCTATCAAGCAGGTCTGGTACTGATGCAGAGAAATAAATTAATCGAGATAAGAAAAAAATAGGGTGCTTTCAGGAGATATATGAAATGGAACTGAAACATACATAGAAGGCTCCTATAGAAAATATCTGGCATTGGGGCGCCTGGGTGGCTCAGTGGGTTAAAGCCTCTGCCTTCGGCTCAGGTCATGGTCTCAGGGTCCTGGGATCGAGCCCCACATCTGGCTCTCTGCTCAGCAGGGAGCCTGCTTCCCCTTCTCCCTCTGCCTGCCTCTCTGCCTACTTGTGATCTCTCTCTGTCAAATAAATAAAATCTTCAAAAAAAAAATTCGCAAACCAAGGGCTGATGTGACTAAAAGCCAATCAGACTTAAGCCAACCATCATGTCTCATGCCCCTGGCAATACTGATCTGATTAAGAATCAGAGCCAATAAGATGTTGCTGGAACTTCGGGATAAGAAAATTCCTCTCTCTTCAAGAGCCACTTGAAGAGACTTTTTTCTCCTAGAATACATAGTTTGAAGATGAAAGATCTAGAACTCCTGCAGCCATTTTGCAATCTGGAAGGAAAAGTGTCAGAGGTCTCCAGGGCATGAAGCTTATATCTAGAAAGGCAGAGGAATGTGACGTCATTTGAACCATCAGATCAAGGGAGTGTTACCTCCAGATTTTGCAGCCAAGTGTACCCACTTTCACAGCTTAAGGTAATTTGAGTTTTCTGTCACTTGCAACCACAAGAATCTAGGAGTGAATTCTGTACCCAGATTGAGGCAAAGTCAGATGACCTCCGAGTCTGTGGTAAAAAGGGGGGGGGGGAGTCAATGCCTACATGATTGGGACAGTGTATTATATTGGGTTTGCTGGGCCTACTGATCATCTAAGTCATCAGGAAACTTGGCAGAAATACATGTAAAAACTTGATGACCGGGGTGCCTGGGTGGCTCAGTGGGTTAAAGTGTCTGCCTTCAGCTCATGTCATGACCCCAGGGTTCTGGGATTGAGCCCCACATCGGGCTCTCTGCCCAGCGGGGAGCCTGCTTCTCCCTCTCTCTCTGCCTGCCTCTCTGCCTACTTGTCATCTCTGTCTGTCAAATAAATAAGTGAAATCTTTAAAAAAAAACAAACTTGATGACCAATGATTTTAAGAAATTACTTTTTAAAAATCGGTGAATTGAGAAAGAGAACTAAGATAAACAATTTCCCTCTAAAAGGCAAGGGAAAGAATGTTAGAAGATACAGGCAAATTTAATTATCTTATCCAAATATTATTTCTTTAGAGTCATTTAAGAACAAGGAACTGTGCTAGAACTTAATAGAGGTGATCACAAAGCTGTGTAAGACAAAATCTATCCACTAAAGGCATTTTTTTAATCATATAGGGAAGCTAAACATGTATGCTTATAGCATCTAATTGCAACTCAGTACAAGCCAAGTGCTGAGAAATTATTTCCATAATCTTTAACAGCTTACTAAGCATATTCACACTCATTATATCATTTGATTCTCACAACAGCCCTTTGAGATAGGCAGTTACACTTCCCTATTTGGCACAGATAAAGAAACTGAGACTCAAAGTGTGTAAAAATAAATATCAATGAATGTCACTGGGGCATTATTTAAAAGAAAAGAAGACTAAAAACTGCCTAAATAGGGTCCCTGGGTGTCTCAGACAGTTGAGTGTCTGCCTTTGGCTTGGGTCATGATCCCCGGGTCCTGTGATCAAGTCCCGTATCCGGCTCTCGGCTCGGCGGGGAGCCTGCTTCTCCATCTCCCTCTACTGTTCCCCCTGCTTGTGCTCTTTCACTCTCTCTCTCTCAAATAAATAAATAAAATCTTAGGGGAAAAAAACTGCCTAAATATCCATCAACAGTAGAATAGCTAAACACATCATCTTCCATACAAGGGAATGGGAGGCAGCTGTTAAAAAATAAGGAAGTGGATGAAGTCCTTTCCTGGGTAGAATGGAGTAAACACACTCTACCCTATCTCCTACTGGTTTAGGATTGCCAGATCCAACAAATCAAAATATAGAATATTCATTTACATTTGATTTTCAGATACACGATTTTTTTAGCATAATATTTGATAAAGTTATACTAAAAAGTGATGCAGAATGTCTTGTATTTTATCTGGTGAGCCTCGACTGAAGGCAACTAAAAATCTAGACAAAATGCATAGAGAAGTTATCTGAAGACTCTGAAAAGTTAATGGTAGCAGAAAGTTGAGGAACAAGAACTTGAATTATGAACAATCTGGTGGTGAATTTCTGGGGTTCGTTTGTTTTCTTCCTCATCTCTCAGCCTGGACTGAAAAGCAACCCAAATCCCAGAGCAGTGGATCCAGCACAGACAGCAAGAGCTCCAAGAGAAGCTCTCTCTTTCTGGTCTGAGGAGGGAGAAAATGGGCCCCTTAGTAGTACAGAAAGATTGAGAAAGATCCTCTGGTTTCTTTCTTTCCTTCTTTCCATCCCTCCTCCTTCCTTCCCGCCCTTCCTTCATCCTTCCTTCTTCCTTTCCTCCCTCCCTTCCTTTCTTCCTCCCTCCTTTCTCGTCCAGTTTAAGATCTCAAGAAATCCAGTCCCAAACCAGCTGGGTGGTGGCTAGACAGAGAGATGCAGCAGTGGCCAGGCAGGCACCTAAAACTCTGAGAATTCTTTCTCTCTCACAAGAGGAACTGCAATCTGTAGCATGTAGGGGGAAAACCCACTGGTTTTTCCTCTATTTATCTCTTCCTACTGCTTAGATAGAAGGGTGGACCAAACTACAGGAAGTGTGTCACTTGGTGGAGAGATCAAATACTTTGCTTTCTAGCCAAGGGACCAGAAAGGGGTACCTTTGGGTGCCAGAGAGTGTTGGGAGATTGAGAAGAGGAGGTTCACAAAAGGATCGCACATAATGATGATGAAACCCTGGGTCCACCCTTGGTGTATGAAATGATGTAAATGAGTACACAAAAGCTTGAGGACTGAACTATCAGGTAGACTACGAGCCAGGATCCAGTTTGCCCACTGAGTGGTGTACATATAGGACAGATTTGTAAAGCATTGCAAAGGCTTTGAAAATTGAGCTGAGTTAGAAACACAGTCCACAGAAAACAAGTAGGAACCTATAGCCTAAATATAACTGGATTGAATGCCTCATGTGGTACCCAGTTTCCAAGATGGCCCCATGACCCTACATCCTGGTATTCACACCCTCGTGTTGTTCCCTCCCACACTGTACCAAAATTGGTCTGTGTAACCAACAGAATATAGCAGGAGTGATTATTTGTCTCTTTTGAGGTTATAAGTACTGTGGCTTTAATCTTGGGTTCACTCTGTCTTGGATCCCTGAGGGAAGCTATGTCATGAACAGCTCTATGGATTGGCAAGGAACTGAAATTTCCTGTCCATAGCTACATGAATGATCTTGGAAGTGGAACCTCAAGACCCAATCAAGCCTCCAATGACTATAGACCAGGCTAACACTTTGTTGGCCGCATCATGACAGCCCCTAAACCAGATCCACTCAACTAAGTCATTCCCAGATTTCTGACACCCAGAAATTGTGTAATAATACATGGTGTCCTGTTTTAAACTACTGGATTTGGGGTAATTTGTTATGTAGCAGTATATAATATGCCTCCCAAAACGAACAAGCAAAGGGGCACCTGCCTGGGTGGCTCAGTCAGGATCATGAGATCAAGGCCCACGTCAAGCTCCTTAAGATTCTCTCTCCCTCTCCCTCTGCCTCTCCCCACCTCTCTAAAAACAAACAAACAAACAAAAAAAGCAAAAATGCTACATTCTCCATCGCATTCAAAGAAGATATAGTTTCTTATAACATAACACTCAAATGATGCAATATCAGTGAGGCAATCCAAATTACCTGACATATGAAGAACTGAGTAAAACCTCAACAATTTGCAAGGAAAAAGACAATCGGCAATAAAGAAACAAATGACTCAATTTTAAAGTGTTGGCAAGGATCTTAGACTTATAACTAAGTACTTCATTTTTAATAAAACATAAAGTATATTTTTATTTCACTTTCTAATTGTTCATTGCTAGTATATAAAATATAATTTTTATATTGAACTTGTATCCTGTAATTTTGCTAAATTCACATGTTAGTTCTAGAAGCCGTTTAGTAGATTCCTTAAGATTTTCTTTGTAGAATCAATCATGCTGAGTAAAAGAATCTAGTCTCAAAATGCCTGCATGACTCCACTTATCAGATGGTCTGGAAAATGCAAAATTATGGGGATAGTTCCAAGGTGGGGAGAGGGTTTAACTACAAATGAACAAAGGGAGGGAATTTCTGGAGTGATGTAAATGCTCTCTCTTCTAAATATGATATTGGTTATACAAATCAATATATGTGCTTAAGACTCATAGAACCATATACCAAAAAATTAAGTCCATGAATTATTTAAAATGCAAAGCAATAAAACTATTTAAAATGAGGGAAGATGTATGAAACATATATTACTTATAAAAAGTTACAAAAGTTTTATATAGGAAGAATTCATTATTCTAGGGACAATGTATGAATGTGTATCATATGTGTCTGCATCTATGTACTACAGGAATATAGAAATGTTTTTTCTATTTTTTAAATTTTTTTTATTAAATTTAATTATTTGTCAGAGAGAGAGGGAGAGAGAGAGAGTGAGAGAGAGACAGTGGCAGGCAGAGGCCGAGGGAGAAGCAGGCTCCCTGCCGAGCAAGGAGCCCGATGTGGGACTCGATCCCAGGACGCCGGGACCATGACCTGAGCCAAAGGCAGCCGCTTAACCAATTGAGCCACCGAGGCATCCCAATGTTTTTTCTATTTTTAATAAAAATGGATACAGAAGTATCTTTAAGGTTCTCAAGTAAACTCTTAAGTAGAATTGGGAAGGAGTAGGAAATTTTACTTACACAGAGTAAATTTTTAAATGGTATTTGTTACAATAAACTTGTACAAATTTGTAACATTGCTTAAATTAACATTTGTGTAATGAGAGAAACTGAGGCTCAGATAAATGTCTTATTCAAGGTCATACAGTGACAGAATCAAAAGGATTCTAATATATGCCTAATATGATTTTCAATAGGTGACCAAAAAATGAATTCTAAAGAAAATCAGAAAGGGGAGTGAGACTGGGTGTTTGTGAAAGACTCTATGGAGGAAGAGGCATTTGGGGTCACTCCTCAAAGGATAAGAAAAATTTTCAAAGGTGGAGATAATGGAAAATCTTTTTGATAAAGATCTTCTCTTTTTGATATAAAGAAGCTCTTCAGTATAAGAGCAGGGGCAGAAAAAAAATAAAGCTTGTTTAGAATATTCCTAGTTAATTAGATCAATTATATAGGTATACACATGGTATTAGTATAAAATGATGCAGAAATGTTACAGGGCACAGAACTTTGGAAAGACTGTGTGAGGTTTGGTAATTAGGATACATTTATAGCCTCTGGTGAAATTTCAGGGGAAAGAAGCCAGAATACAAAACATTAAAGATGAGTGAACAATATGTAAGTAAGACACAGGAATATGTTTGGAATGAGAAAGAAAATGACAGGAAAGTAAGTAAAGAGAAAATAACGTCAGGGAAAGAATTTGGGGCAGGATGAGGTTTATGATAAAGGACAATAGGCATTTATAAGGCAATCTGGAAAAGGCAAAATTATAGGGATAGTTACAAGGTGGGGAGAGGGTTTAACTACAAATGGGCAAAAGAAGGGACTTTTTGGTGTGATGTAAATGTTTCTCTCATTGAAACATGGGGTCTATGGTCCTTCTCCCTTTGAGTACAGGAGAGATTTATGGTTATTTCAACTAATAGAGTGTAACATATATGAATGCCACAGTAGACGTTAAGATAAGTGGAAATGCAGCTTCCATCTTGCTCACTGGAATACTCACACTCTGAGCTTCAAATCACCTTTGTTCCAGAAGCCTGACAATTTTGAGACCACCATGGCAAGAGAGAGCCAAGCTAAATGGAGAAGCCACATGTAAGTGCACCAGTTGGCAGTATTTTTGTTTGATCCTCCTACACCATACCTCAAACATGTTAGTAAATGTGTCTTCCATGACTCCAGTCTCCATCCTCTGAGTCTAATCAGATAAGGCCCCCAGCTATCATGGAGCAGTGATAAATCACGCTGATTGTGACTGTGGCCAAATTCCTGACTCACAGGTAATGAGATGGTTGTTGTGTTACAAACTTTGTGTTGTATTGTTATGCCACAATGATGAGAAGAGATGACCTCCAATTAGTGGAAAACCCTGTCATGTGTTTAATGGGGTATGATGCAGGTTGAGGGAGCTGGTAGTAAAAGATGAATCCTGGCCTCAAGAAAATTAAAATCAGGAGGCAAAATAAGATATGTACATAACCACCCAACCGCATGTAACCATACATAACCACCAAGATGGTAGAAAGTTGGTGATGCCGCTAGTGACAGTTTTTTTCAAAAGGTTAGCTGCAGAGAGTAAAAAAAGTTCAGCGGGGGGGCTAGAGTTTTGAGGAGTTAATGTGCTTGGAATTACTAAAGTGAATGTTTTAGGAAGGCAACAAGACATGCCTAAAAAGATTGTTCAACAGCAATGAGAACCCAGTCAGATTTAATAGCACGGATTGGAAAGAGGAGTATCAGCCCAACTGGATGTCTTCTAGCTATATTTAACAGTTTGGAGGAAAAAGTTGAAAATTCAACAGGAGGAGAGATCTGGTTTTGATGTGGCATGACAATTACTTGCATAGTCCTCAATTCATTTAGCAAACATTTATTGAACATCAACTATATGCCAGATTCAATGTGCAAAAGAATAAAAAACTATGTGTGGTGGAGGGGGGTGTAACAGAGTATAGAAGTATACTAAAATATGGAGGCTTTGAGTACACTGGAAGAGTGAAAGAATTTTTTTCCAGTGGAAATAAGATAGACCTGCCTTTTAGTATTTGTACTAAAATGAGCACAAATATCACAATTAAGAGAAAGTTAAGCTTCAGATAAATTAAGACCCCCTCTATTTTGAGACTGTGTAATTAAGTAGGACCTGAAATGAGATCTGAGGGGTGGTAAGGGTTACAAGGTCATAACTAAACAATACCTGAAGTTTGTTCAATCTTGGTCTGACTTAATCTCTTCTGAACCATTTAATATCTTGTTAGTTTGAGAATGGACAATGGCTAGCTTTGAGAATGGACAGTGGATTTCAAGAGTAGGTAGTTATTTCCCCAAAAATACATTTCGAAGTTTGGCTGGGTTTATTTGCAGGGAAGCTTAAAGACCAATATTTCCCACATTTAGGGTTGAAAAGAATCTTTGGTGCTCTGAAAACAGAGAAGTGTCCTGACATCCTTTTCAACAGTTACTGAACAGTAATTTCAGCTGTTTTGGGATGCTTATTTTCAGAACCTCCCAATGCCTAATAGTACTCTTTGGCCCATATTTTTTAATACACTCACTAATGATAAATGATGTTCTGTAGCCATGGGTCTATGAGTTATTTCAGGGCAGGACACACAAGCCTATCAGCATTTTTTACCAATTATAATTGGATTTATTATTCATACTTGGTTTTAGTGGAGCCAGGTAGATTTAACAGTTAAGTCTGATCACATAAATGTTATCTTCCTATGTGATCAGCTCACTACAAGAGACCCGGATCAAGAGCAGTCTTTGGACTTCCTGGTAATAACACGCTTTGCTCACACCTGGTGGTGGTTTGAGACCTAGAGACAAAGCATGCCTTATTCCACCCAGTAATGGGTAAACAAAGAAACCTAGACATCAAATCTCCAGACACTTTAGCTATATATCTTCTTTTTTATATTGTACTGAATTCTTTGCCTATAATAAAACTGATCCTTGAGTATAAATGATTTGAGTCCTGGGAGCCTTTTCAGCAATCAGTATTGAAACTCATGAGGTGATTAATGAACAGAGCAAGGGGGATAGGAAGGCACAAAGATCTCTAAGGGGAAAACTCATTTATTTATTCAGCCTTTATTGATCTTTGTGGTTCCAAAAATCTCACTAGGCAACTGGCAGACAAAAATGACTCAAGCATGACCTTTGAACATAAGATGTTCACATTGTGAAGAAAAATATAGACATTCAAGCAAAATATCACAACCAATTGTAATAACTGCTGAAAGAGGAGTGTACAAAAGCAACAAGAGAAAGAGGAAATCTTTTTGAGAGTTTGTTAGGTCTTTGTATTTAAGTGTAATCATAAAGAATGGTCATGAGTTGTCAAAAAGTAAAAAAAAAAAGAGAGAGAGAGAGAAAGGCAAAGGAGAATATATTCAAAGAAATAGAGGTATGATATTATTTATAAATTTTCACCAATTGAGATCTATTTAAGTAAATTGTAGTAATATTTATGCAAGTGAATACTGCATAGTCATTAAAAATAATGGGAAAATTCTCTATATGCTAATAAAGAAATATATCCACAACCATGTAGATACTTTTAATCCTAGAAGAAGACTGTCCAAGACATAAGTCTTGGTTTTTATAACTGAAACAATGAGGCAGAGAAATAGTTGAAAAAACATTAGTGGTAATTTTCCAAAATAGATTAAAGACATTAAGCCACAAATTAAGTCTTATGAATACCAAGCAGAATAAATAAAAAGAAAACCACACTCAGAGGTATAATAAAATTGATAAAAGCAAGACCAAACAAAAAAATAAAGAAAAATCTTGAAAACAGCCAAAGAAATAAGACTACCTTCAAAGGAGTAACAATTTGACTTCTGCATTATATCCCAACAGAGATACTAAGAGCCAGAATATAATGGAGTTACATCTTCAAAGTGTTGAAAGAAATAATATCCAAAAATTATACAGCCAGAAAAATTATCAAAAATTTACATGCAATAAATTCATTAATAATGACTCTGAAATACCAAGCTAATAGAGGGAAGGAGGCAGAATAGTAAAAAGTGTTCAATAAAAAATAAGTCAAGAAAGGAAAGAAAAAGGAATATAGGATAGGTGAAATAAATAGGAAAGAAGTAGTAAAATGGAATATTAAAACATAACATACATGCATTATTAAATTAAATATAAATGGCTTAAATGTTTTAATTTTTCCAAAAGCACATTTTTTAGGATTTTAAAAACAGCAACTCTATACTACTTATAATTATACTACTTATAACTATATACTACTTATAATGTCAAATACAAGGTCATGTTTTAGCTAACACAAAAAATATCTCCCCGTCAAATGATTCCTAATTCCCAGTATTCAAGCCCTTTTGTAGTCCCCTTCCCTCGAAACTAGGGTAGATTTGTGGCTTGCTTTGGGCCAAGAAAATGTAATGTAAATGACACTTTGTGACTTTCAAGTGTAGGTCAAAAGAAGCCTATATTACTCACCTTAATTTCTTGGAAAATGTGCTGTGAGGAAAAATAGTCACCATGTAAGAGATACAAATACTCTAAAATTGCCATGCTCTCATAGGGCAAAAAGAAAAAAAAAAAAAGAAAAAGAGCAAGAGAGACAAACCAAGAAATAGACTTTAAACTATAAAAAAAAAAATAAAATAATAAAAATTTAAAAATAAACTATAGAGAACACACTGATGGTTACCAGAGGAGAGGTGGGGGGGGGGAATGGTTCAAACAGGTGAAGGGAATTAAGAGTACACTTATCATGACGAACACTGAGTAATATGTGAAGTTGTTGATTCGCTACATATTACAGCTGAAATTAATGTAATACTGTATGTGAACTATACTGGAATTGAAATTTAAAACTTCAAAAAAATCACCATGCTTTCAGAAATACAGATTGAGAGGAACTCTACCCAAGTAATGTACCCAACAAACTTAATTTATACCTGGACATAATTTAGATAATGAGATCCTGGATTTTAAGACAGAGCTTAACGCCAAAATGGAATGAAACGTTGGGGGCCCTGGTGGAGGAGTACATGTGGGAGGAATAGGAATCATTGCAGGCCAGGGAGCAAACTGTAGTAACTAGGTCTTCAAAAATAGCTTTCTAGTAAATCATACCTCTAGTATTTATACTCCTGTGTAGCCCCTTCCTCCTTGAATCTTAGCCAGCCCTCTAATTCATTCTGAACTAACAGAATACGGCAAAGTGGTGTTATGTGACCTCCACAGCCATATCGCTAGAAGCCTGTGACTTTTGTCTTAGTCTCCTCAAAGATGCACCCTGGGGAAAGCCAGTCACATTCAGCCAAATCAAGCCCTTACAAATTTCAGGTACCATATGATTGCAACTGCATGTTGGAACACCTTCCCAAATGAGAGCTGCTGAGCTATGCCAAACCAACCCACAGAACCATGAGAGATAATGACATATTGTTACCTTCAGCCACTACGTTTTGGAACGTTCTGTCATGCATTGATAGATAACTGAAATAGAATTAAAGGGCTTAAAATAAAGGGATGAAAAATAAATATACTAGACAAACACTAAAAGAAAATTGTAGCAATATTATTAACAAACAAAGTAGACAAAATGTAAACAACATTATTATAGACTGAGGCAAATTTCACAATGATAAAAGATTTAGTTCAGTGCACCTGGGTGGCTCAGTGGGTTAAGCCTCTGCCTTCAGCTCAGGTCATGATCTCAGGGTCCTGGGATCGAGCCCCACATCAGGCTCTCTGCTCAGAAAGGGAGCCTGCTTCCCCCTCTCCCTCTGCCTGCCTCTCTGCCTACTTGTGATCTCTCTCTGTCAAATAAATAAATATTTTTAAAAAATTTAATTCCACTAGGAAGATAAAAATTAAAAATATGTATATACCTGGGGCACCTGGGTGGCTCAGTGGGTTAAGCCTGTGCCTTGGGTTCAGGTCATGATCCCAGGGTTCTGGGATTGAGCCCCGCATTGGGCTCTCTGCTCGGGAGGGAGCCTACTTCTCCTCTCTCTCTCTGCCTGCCTCTCTGCCTACTTGTGATCTCTCTCTGTCAAATAAATAAATAGAATCTTTAAAAAAATGTATATACCTGATAACAAATCCTCCAAATATATAAAGCTTTAAAATGTGATAAAACTCTAAGGGGGAATAGACAAATCCACAATCACATTGGGCAATTTTAACAATCTCTTTAATTTACTGGTAGATTAAGTTGAAGAAAGAAATCATTACAGAGAGAAGATATGAACAATAAAACTAACATATATATAGAACACTAAACTCAACAACTATAGAATACATATACCTTTTAACTGTGCATAAAACATTTGCAAAAAAAAAAATAGATTATAAACTGGGCCAGAAAAGAAATAACAAATTCCAAAAGAATAATAAGATACAGAGAGAGGTAATTATCATACGGTTTCACTCATATGTGGAATATAAGAATTAGCACAGAGGATCATAGGGGAAGGAAGTTAAAAGCAGAATGGGAAGAAATCAGAGAAGAAGACAAACCATGAGAGACTCTTGACTCTGGGAAACAAACTGAGGGTTGTGGAAGGAGAGATAGGTAGGGAAATGGAGTAACTGGGGGATGGGCATTAAGGAGGGTATGTGATGTAATGAGCACTGGGTGTTGTATGCAACTGACGAATCACTGAACACTGCATCTGAAACTAATGATGTACTATGTGTTGGATAATTGAATTTAAATTTAAAAAAAAGAATGATAAGGTATAAAATATGTCCAATACCACAAGGCTAAAAATTAACAAGAGAAAGATAACTAAAGGTCATAGCTTTGGAAATTAAGAAACACACTATAAATAAGATATGTGTTTTTAAAAATACCATGATAGAAAATATTTGAACTAAATAACAAAATATTTCACTTTGAAACTTGTAAGATGCAGTTAAACCATGTTTTAAGAGATAGTCATAGTTTTAAATGTATGTAAAAAAGGAAAAATACAATCAATTAAGCATTTTAAGAATTAGCATTTCTTTAAAAAAAATTAGCATTTCTGAGGTGACATCACTAAAATGGCAAGGTAGAAGACCCTAACTTCCATCTCCCAACAAAGATCAGCAATCAGACAAAAATAACTCTGAGGGAGCTCTAGAGTCCATTTTAGAAATTTTAACAACATAGTGGAACAAAAAACTTGAGATTCACTGCAAAAAAAAGAGAAGGAACACAGCTTCATTTTGTCTGAATCATCCCATCCCCCCAGGAGGCATTGCTCAGTGCCAAGAGGGAACTTCCCAGTTAGAGAGACATACCTTTGCCAGGAAAGAGAGAGTGGGTGAGTGAGCAGCTTCTCCAAACTTTCAGCCACACAAACCTCCCACTTTTTTACCCCATCCAGACCAGCAAAGTGGAGATGTTGAGAGACAGCTAGAAATAAAGAAAAGCAGGAACTATCAATAGCAACCATGCCTGGGAGCCATTGTGGTTCACAGCAACCTGCTTTACAGGCAAGCCTAACAGCTCTCACCACTGAAGAAGGAACCAATGGTCCAATGACCAGCATAGCAACCACTTATTTCCTCACTGTAGATTTCACCAGCTTCTGCCCCACAAGTATTCACATTCCCATGAGTCCCTCCCACTCCCTACACCCCTGCCCCCAGGGGAGCCCAGGAACCACACTGGCAACCAGCTCAGACATCTCTGTCTATATGAGTGCACAGTGCCAGGCCACAGCCTTGTGGCTGATCCTCACCACCATGCACACCCAGGGCTAACACCTCCAGCTGTGCAATGGCATGCCGCAAGCCCACCACCCATCACAAGCCTCCTCTGCAGTGTGCATGCCTGGGAGGGAACTGGGGAAAGCATGCCAACAGCCACAGCTGCTTGGGAGCCTGAAACAGGCCTTATCTCCTTTGTCACTTGCCTGCACTATCATGCTCACCTCCAGCAGGCCCCTCCTGTCCTGTGTCTGCATGCTGCTAGCCTAACTCCCATCACCAGCCTCCACTGCAGTGTGCACGAATAGGAAATAAGAGAGCACACCCATAGCCAGGGCCCCTGCAGAAACCAGAGCCTATAGGTGGCCCTGGCCCTTGCTACTGGACCTGACCATGATGTTTGGCTGTCACCAGTTAGAGACCCACAGCTGGCCCCACATTTACACGTGTGTACATCATCAGGTCCAGTCACCACCACTGCCTGCACTGGTCCCTAGCTACCTGGAGGGATCGCTGAGGACCCCAACAGCCCTTATAGCCACTGAAGAACTCCCACAGTGCTTGCCAAGAACCACACATGATATTGTGGATCCCAGAGTTGAAGAGACATCATGCCCCCCAATGACAACAGTGCTACCAAATGCCCCACACTTGGTGCCCTGCACAGCTAAACCCAGGATCACAACACACTCCCAGGTGCCTCCACTCACAGGTGAAAGTCTTCCCTGCCAAAGCCAGTCTATAAAGTCTAGAAGAGGTGACTGTTGTTTCAAATGCACCTACACAAGGCTACAAAATCAAAAAGAATCAGGGAAACAAGACTGCCCCATAGGAATGCAGTAAGCCACCAGTAACTAGTCCCAAAGAAACTGAGATCCAGTAATTGCCCAACAGATAATTAAAAATAATTGTTTTGAAAATCTCGGAGCTATAGAATAACACAGATAATTTAATGAAATCAAGAGAGCAATAAAAGAGCAAAATAAGAAATTAAACAGGAGCAGAATACATAGAAAAGAACAAAATAGAAATTTTGGAGCTGTAGGATACAAGGACTAAAATGAAGAATTTATTTTTGTGTGTGAATCTTTCTTTAAATTTAAATTCAATTAACTACCATATATAACATCATTAGTTTCAGATGTAGAGTTTAGTGATTCATCAGTTGCAAGTAACAGCCAGTGCTCATCACATCATGTGCCCTCCTTAATGCCCATCACCCAGTTACCCCATCCCCCCACCTACCTCCTCTCCGGCAACCTTGTTTCTTTCCCATAGTTAAGAGTCTTTCATGATTTATCTCCCTCTCTGATTTCTTCCCATTCTTTTTTTTTTTTTTTAAAGATTTTGTTTATTTATTTGACAGACAGAGATCACAAGTAGGCAGAGAGGCAGGCAGAGAGAGAGGAGGAATCAGGTTCCCTGCTAAGCAGAGAGCCCAATGTGGGGCTCGATCCCAGGAGCCTGGGATCATGACCCGAGCCAAAGGCAGAGGCTTTAACCCACTGAGCCACCCAGGCGTCCCCCCCATTCTGTCTTTTCCTCCTTTCCATTATGATCCTCTGTGCTGTTTCTTATATTCCTCATATGAGTGAAACCATATAATTGTCTTTCTGTGACTGACTTATTAGACTCAGTGTAATACCCTCCAGTTCCACCCACATCAATGTAAATGGTAAGATGAAATGAATTTTTTTTCTTTTGCAATGAAGAATTTAATATGGAACATCAACTGAAGATTCCCTAAGCAGAAGAAAGAATCAGTGAGCTAGAAGACAGAAGAACTGAAATTATCTTATCAGAGTAGGGAGGGGGAGGGGGGAAATGAAGAAAGCCTCCAAGATTATGCAATACCATCAATAAAAATAACGTATGTATCATTGGATTCTCAGGAGGAAAAGAAAGGGAGAAAGGGATAGAAAGCTTACTTAAAAAAATAATGACTGAAAACTTTCCAATTCTAGGGAGAGATTTAGATATTCAAGTTCATGAAGCTAAAAAGTAACCCCTAAATTTCAATCCAAAAAAATCTTCCCCAAGATAATTTATGTCTAAAATTAAAAAACAAAGAAATTTTTAAGCAGCAAGAGAAAATTTCTCACACACAAGGGAACCCTCTGATAAAATCAGAATGCTGAAAGGAAAAAACTGCCAACTAAGAATGCTTTACCCAGAAAAGCTGTCCCTCGGGAATGAAGGCAAGATAAAGACTTTCTCTAACAAACAAAAACTGAAGAAATTCATCACCACTAAACCTGCCTTATAAAAAATGCTTGAAGGAGTTCCTTAAGCTGAAACAATGAAACAAAAGAATGCTAACTAGTTAAAGAGAGAGGGAAAGAATCAAATAAACAAAATCCAAAGTTAAAGAAAAGACATTACTTCTGCTAACACAGAAATGCAAAGGATTACAGAAGACTACTAAGAATAATTACATTACAAAAAATTGGATAATCTAGAAGAAAATCAACAAATTTCTACAAACATACAAACTACCAAAACTGAATTATAAAGAAATAGAAAAACCAAACAGACCTATAATGAGTAAGGAGATTAAATTAGTAATCAAAAACCTCCCAATGCAAAAAGGTCCAATACCGGATGGTTTCTCTAGTGAATTCCACCAAACATTTGAAGAATAATTAATGCCAAACCTCAAACTCTTCCAAAAAATTGAAAAGGAGGGAACACTCCCAAATTCATTTTACAAGGCTGGCATTATCCTGATATCAAAGCCAGATAATGACACTATGAGAAAAGAAAACTACAGACCAATATCCCTGATGAATATAGATGCAAAAATTATCAGCAAAATATTAGCAAACCAAATTAACAACACATTAATAGAAACATACACAATGATCAAATGGAATTTACCCCTGGGATGCAAGGATGGTTGAACATATGGCAATCAATTAATCTGATAAACCATATTTATTAAATGAAAGATAATAATCATACAGGTATCTTAGATGCAAAAAAGGCATTTGACAAAAAACATTCATGATAAAAGTGCCCAACAAACTGGGTATAAAAGAAAGTAAAAGGCCATATATGACAAGCCCATATCATACAGAATAACAAATGATTGAAAGGTTTTCCTCTAAGATCAGGAATAAGACAAGGGTGCCCACTCTCACCATTCCCATTTCACATAGTACTAGAAGTCCTAGCCAGAGCAATATGCAAGAAAAATAAGTAAAAGTCAACCCAAATTATAAAGAAAGAAATAAAACTGTCTTTGTTTGCAGATGACATTATCTTACATATAAAGAAATCCTAATGACTCAACCAAAAACTTGTTAGAATAAACTAATTCAGCATGGTTGCAGGATACAAAATGAACATACAGAAATCCATTGTGTTTCTATAAATGAACAGCATCTGAAAAAGAATGTATTCACATTCAAGTAGCATCAAAAGAACAAAATATTGGGGTGCCTGGGTGTCTCAGCTGGTTAAGTGTCTGCCTTTGGCTCAAGTCATGATCACAAGGTCCTGGGATCAAGCCCCATGTCAGGCTCTCTGTTCAGCAAGGAGTCTGCTTCTCCCTTACCCTCTGCCCCTCTCCCCACTTGTGTGCTCACTCTCAATCTCTCTCTCTCTCGCTTGCTCTCGCTCTCGCTCTTGCTCTCAAATAAATAAAATATTTAAAAAAAACAATAAAATACTTATGGAAGAATTTGACCAAGGAGGTAAAAGATCCATACACTGAAACTATAAAACTTTCATTAAAGAAATTAAAGAAGACACAAACAAATAGAAAGATATCCCATGTTCATGGATCAGAAGAATTAATATTGTTAAAATAAGCATTCTACCCAAAGCCATTTACAGATACAATGCATTGCCTACCAAAATTCACAGAACTAGAAAAATAACCCAAAATTTGTATGGAATTATCAAAGATTCTGAAAAGCCAAAGAAAGAATAAAGCTAGACACATGATACTTCCTGATTTCAAACTGTATTACAAAGCTGTAATATTCAAAACCGTATGGTACTGGTATAAAAAGTTAACTCAAAATGGATTAAAGACTTAAACATAAGACTGAAACCAGAATACTCTTAGAAAAGAACACAGGAGAAAAGCTCCTTGGCACAGGTCTTGGCAGTGGCTTTCTAGATATGACATCAGAAGTACAAGCAACAAAGGCAAAATTAAATAACCAAAGCTACATCAAACTGAAAAGCTTCTGTACAGCAAAATAAACAACTAAGAAAATAAAAAGGCAACCTATGGAATGACAGAAAATATACAAATCATAAATCTGAGAAGAACTAAATATCCAAAATATATAAATAACTCATACAACTCAAGCAAAAAACCTCCAAATCCAATTTAAAAATGAGCAGAGGAGGGGCATCTAGGTGGCTCAGTTGGTTAAGCATCTGACTTTGGCTCAGGTCATAATCTCAGGGACCTGGGATCAAGTCCCAAATGGGGCTCCCTGCTCTTATAGCTTCTAGTTATAAGATGAATAAGTTCTGGGGAGCTACTATATAGCATGATGATTACAGTTAATAATACATTTGTTGAACTGTATTGAACAACATGGGTTTGAACTGCATGGATCCACTTATATGTGGGGTTTTTTTGTAAGTACAATACAGTACTGTAAATGTATTTTCCTTATAATTTTCTTAATAAACTTTCTTTTCTCTAGCTTACTTTATCATGCGACTACAGTATATAATATATATAGCATAGAAAATTGTGTTAATCAACTATGTAATCGAATAGGTTTCTGGTCAACAATAGGCTATTAGTAGTTAAATCTGGGGGGAGCCAAAAGTTGTATGTGGATTTTCTATTGCACGAGGGGCCAGAGCTCTGATCCCTCATTGTTCAAGAGTCAACTGAACTATATTATAGACTTGTAATTTGTTACAAGAATAGATCCTAAGTGTTCTCACCACAAAAACACAATGGTAATTATGTGATATTATGGAGGTTTAACCAAAGTTATACTAGTAATCATTTTTCAACATGTAAGTATATCAAATAAATACACTGTACACCTTAAACTTACAGAATGTTATATGTCAGTTATATCTCAATAAAAATAGAAAAAATAAAATCATTTCTAAAAGATATTTTTAAAAGTCTATATAAATGGAACAATATTCCATATTCATAGGCTTGAAGATACAAAATTATAAAGATAATCAGCTCTCTCCAAACTGATTTACAGATTCAAAGAAATCCCAATAGGGCACCTGGGTGGCTTGGTTGGTTAAGGAGCCAACTTTTGGTTTCAGCTCAGGTGATGATCCCGGGGTCATGAGATCAAGTCCCAGGTCAGGCTCTGTACTCAGCGAGGAGTCTGCTTCTCTCCCTCTCCTGATCCCTCGGACCCTCTCCCCACTCTCAAATAAATAAATAAATCTTAAAAAAAAAATAAGACAGAAAAAGAAAAAGAAAGGAAATACCAATAAAAACCCCGGTATTGTGTGTGTGTGTGTGTGTGTGTGTGTGTGTGTGTGTGTGTTAGTTGGGGAGGGAGGGTTGGCAAACCAATTTTAAGACTTCTATACAAATGCAAATTGCTAAGAATCACCAAGATGTTCTTCAAGAAGAATCAGGTTCTAGAACTTGCTCTGCTAGATATCGAGACTTTACAAATCTACTATAATTAGTAAGTGTAAATATTAGGGCAGGAGATAGGAAGAAAAAAAAAGACCAATAGAAAAAAAATGCAAAAAACCGAAATGGATCCAGACCTATATGGACACTTAAGACAAAGGTAGTACTGCTGAGCAATGAGGACAAGACAGTTTTCAAAAATTGCAGTAGAATAACTGAATATCTATACAGAAAACAATTAAATATGATCTTGACCCCATACCACATAAAAAATAAATAAATAGGGTGTTCGTCACTAATAAGTTTTGGAGTGGTTTGTATTAGAACCATACCTAACCACTACAATTCCTTTTCTCAGCACCACTCCCTAAATCTTGAGTCTCTCTGAAAAGTTATATTGAGAGTGGGTACAAATTTCAACATCATATCATTCTGACTTGTAAAACTGCCTTGGACCAGACTAGGGGGGAGGTAAGTGAAGCATCTGCCAGGGGTGCAAAATTTGAGGGGATGCCTCAAGTTCAGTGATCAAGATAAATAGTATTTTAAGGTAACCTTTAAAAAAAATCAGCATGAAAACAATCCATAATTTTAAAAAAATCAAAATTTAAAATAAAGATGAGACAATACCACAACAATACTGCAATTTCTTTTTTTTTTAAGATTTTATTTATTTATTTGAGAGAGAGAGAGACAGTGAGAGAGAGCATGAGAGGAGAGAAGGTCAGAGGGAGAAGCAGACTCCCTGTGGAGCTGGGAGCCGCATGTGGGACTCGATCCTGGGATTCTGGGATCATGACCTGAGCCAAAGGCAGTTGCCCAACCAAATGAGCCACCCAGGTGCCCAATACTGCAATTTCTATTTAACATCTGAAAGAAATATAGGAGTGGGCAGGGGACGAGGGTTAGGATTCAAGAAATTTTTTTTTAAGATTTTATTTATTTATTTGACAGAGAGAGATCACAAGTAGACAGAGAGGCAGGCAGAGAGAGAGAGAGGGAAGCAGGCTCCCCGCTGAGCAGAGAGCCCGATGCGGGGCTGGATCCCAGGACCCTGAGACCATGACCCGAGCCAAAGGCCACCCAGGCGCCCCCAAGAAACTTTTAAATGGGATTACAAGGACAATGAAAGGAACTGATCCTTTATTTTTTAGAATGTTTAACATGAAACACTTGATTATAAACTGACTTGCTCTATAACACTAAACATGTTTCACTTAGAACTATGAATTACAGCGGACAGCAGCGCCTGGGTGGCTCAGTGGGTTGAAGCCTCTGCCTTGGGCTCAGGTCATGATCCCAGGGTCCTAGAATCAAGCCCCGCATCAGGATCTCTGCTCAACGGGGAGTCTGCTTCCCCCTCTCTCTCTCTGCCTGCCTCTCTGCCTGCTTGTGATCTCTCTCTGTGTCAAATAAATAAAATCTTTAAAAAAATATATGACTTACAGTAACAATACATAACCCTCTACACCATCTGATTGATGGCCCACAAGAGTATATCAGTAAAGGAACAGAAAAGACAGCGGCTGAGATTCCTTATAGATGTAGTTTGCAATGCTAGTAAAAACCAACTTAAATTGAGACAGTGCTTTCAGCTTCAAAATTACCTGGATAAGGCTACATTAAAGAACCTGTTATAAGAAGCTGATAATATACATCTGTCGTTAAGCTCTATAATCAAATATTTTTAATGGTCCCCCTATACTTTTGCAAACATTAAAATACAATCTCAAAAAAAACTATCCCCGATTATTTTTCCTAAGTGGATTTCCAGCAAAGTATTAGGGAAAATGTATTTACTAATTATATGACACATTTGTTCTTAATGTAGCTTCTTACATATTTGGGCAATTAACGGAGTTTAAATTTCTCCAATTATTAGTTTTGAGCCCTGCCTATAACCATGAAGTAAAAGGATTTTAACATCTGTGTCCTTCATGGGTACCCTAACTAATGAATAAGGATGCTCATGCCTCAACTCAGTTGGAGTGAACTATACCATAATAGTATAAATAAAGAAATGAATTATAAATCTATTAGATTGGGGAAAAAAGCTTAACTCATAAATACTGTGTTTTTGCAGGGAGCT
This sequence comes from Mellivora capensis, assembly GCA_004024625.1. Lineage (NCBI taxonomy): Eukaryota > Metazoa > Chordata > Mammalia > Carnivora > Mustelidae > Mellivora > Mellivora capensis. Next base: position 12,473 of record PISX010013792.1, on the reverse strand, counting down.
GTAATAACTATAATATTACATGCTCTATGATATGAAACCTACTGTTCCTGAGTTATCCTTCACCCATGTTGTAAATATGGCGTATACACCCATATTGCAATGACTGTGCCACCCATCTGATTAAAACAGGGAGTATTTTCCTCTTACTAATAAAATGCAAAAGCAAAAGACAAGTTCTACTATGTGTATACGTGAGAGAATAGCCAATCTTTGGCATAAGAAAAGCGCTTATTGCGCTGACACTACACCAAACACAAACAAACTCATAATCTATTCACCAGATTTGATCTTCACAATGCTGTGGGACAGGCAACATTAACCACATTTTACAGATGGGCTTTATGGAGGGAAAGCCAGTTGAGCAAAATCGCAAACACGTGGAAGAGTCTGGATTTCAACCCAATCTTCTGGTTTCAGTTCCGTGATCTTCCCTCCCCATGGCATAGGATTCCTAAGAGGACCAAGGAGAATCATTCCCATTCCTCTACAGTAGAACCCAGCCACGGTTATGATCCACTCTTTTTCATACAGCATAAGGGATATGATAGTGACTGAGAGGGTTCAGTAGATCAATTGCATCAGTGGTCCCCATGCTTTACCTACCCTGTATCTCTGTCACTCTGCTGGGTGGCTGCATTTCTCAAAGTTTACTCATGTGACTTGCTTAGGCTAATGGGATGTTAGCAGATGTGACATACCCAGAGATGTGCAAAAGTGCTTCTGCCGTGGCCACAAGACTGTGCCAAGTCTGGCCTAGCCTGCAGGAGCACTGGATCCTGACATCTAGTGCCCCAGGGGCTCCAGCAGTCCCCAGTCAGCTGATGGCTCAACAGGGAGGGGAACCAGCTGAAATCAGAAATGTCCAGACATGCAGTCTCTGACTTGTAGGCTCATGAGTTAAAATGAATGATCGTTTGTTTGGTTTGTTTGTTTTTTTTAAACCATGAGTTTGGGGGTAGTTGGTTACTGTGGCAATAGTTAGCACAGAAAGACTCTCATAAGGAGAAGAAACAAACACTAACTCTGGGGGAAGGGTCCAGTTAATCAGTATTCAAAGGACTTCAGAACACAAAATGAATCTCCAACCACATTTGGAAACAATCAGAAAATGTCAACCTCTAAACTTTAAGCAAATTAGAACAACAAGAAATACATGAAAAATACCTATAATTATATCACTTCCCCACTCCCTAACACTCTCTTAATTAACAAGGAAGGTATAAGGACCAGTCTCTGCTCTTGCCACCAAAACTGACCCCTTGATTTAGATTCCCACCCCATTTTAAAACACTGAAAAGAAATTATCCCTTGCACAAAATTTCATGTGGTTGTTTTGCCATAGTTATACATAGAGTTATCAGTAGCTTTGCAAAGAAAAGACATGGGGGCATTATCTATTTGGGTGACAACCAGTACTTTTGATAACAGCCAGAGTGCACACAGAACATACTTTTCTTCTTTCATAATAATAATGACAAGAATCACAAAGTGTTCAAAAGGTGTCTTGAAGAAAAGAAAACACAGTCCACATGTTTTAATTAATGGTGAGTGGAAGGCAGCCATGGGTCAAGCATGAGGAAGACAGAATGTGGAATGAAGGGGCACAATGATTAGCTATTATTCTAAAGCACAGAAATGTACAGTCTATGGGAGAAGACAGACATGAAAACCACCAACTGTATTACAAAATCAAATATTTTATCAGGTTTCAAGCTGTGGAAGATACAGAACATCAAAGCAAATGTGTACAGATATTAGAAGGAGAAGAGAATTATTTTAAATTTTTTATATAAAAATTAAATTGTTATTAAATGACACCTGATTCTTCATTGCATGTGTATATCCAGATTTTTACAAAAGACATAAAACATTAAGCATAACTCAAAATTACTATTATTTTCATGTCCAAATCTCCCCACAATGAATTTACTAAAAGGTGTGAGTAAGGGGAGAATTCTTTTTAATTTTTCAGGAGGAGGATGACCAATCTAAGCCCTTCTCTCCACCTAGATCATATATTCCTTAAGGGAGGAAATGTATCTTTTATTCTGTATTTCCCAATTACCAAAAATGTCTCGCACATGAACAATTCTTGAGCTTCTAATGAGAGATTTGTAACATATCAACAGGCCCTAACTTATAAATTAGCTTATTTAAATGTACTATGTAGAGTCTGTGATTTTAAACTCAGAATGCATTTTCTCACAGAAGCACAACTATAATTAGTAATAAGCTTCCTAAGTTAGAGTCCTTCAACCCCACAAAAATCCTCTAATATAGCTGTAGAATAGCCTTGTATTGGAGCTAGCCTTGTATTAGACCATAGACAATGGTACTATGAAAACTATTCACTTGCGTACCAATATCTTTCTCTGCTAGCATTTGGATCAGATGCCTCCCTAGCCACTTTCCCACCCCCAAGTTTCCCCAAAAACAAGACTCTGCTAAATCCAAACCACCCTTAACAGGTCTGGGGATACAGGACAAAGAGCTGCCATGAGAGCTAGGCATCCTGTTTGTTCATTTATGCACTGAACACATGTTTTTGAGCACATTTTATGGGTGACTCATTCCCATGGCTGGGGATAAAATAGTTCAGAGTTAAAATAGATAAAATAGTTCTATTGACATGGTTCTTGCTTCACAGAGCTTACATTCTACTAGAGACTTCTTTTTAAGTAAATAAAAAATTGCAAGTCATGGTAAGAGCTATAAAGGATCCCAGTAAAGGACTAGATCTGAGGCTAAAAGTGGGGATTTGCTTGCCCAGTGTCCAAGAAAGGCCCTAGTGAGGTGATATTTTAATGAGTCTTACAAAATGGTCTCCCAAATCAGTGTCACTTGTATGGTGAACATAGGAGACTAAAGGGTATATTATCAAATAATTCCCCTCTGCTCAAATTAGTAGACCCTGTTTCTTCCTGCCCCTTGGGGAAGTTTAGAACACACCCCCTTTACTTTTTCAATCTCTCCCAAATAATTAAAATTTCTTCAATCTCTTAAATTATTTCAAGTTATATTATATACCCATCTCAGTAATTAAAATTACTATTGCTACCATTTATTGCATACTTATTTTGTGCCAAGCCCTAGGAAGGATGCTAGAAGTACTAAAATGAATAAGGAATGATCCCTTCATCCAAAAAGATCCTATTCTGGTCAACAAACAACTAACAGGCAACTGCAATTAATGTGAAATATTTACAGAGCCACATACTTGGCTAAGTGATTTCATCACTCTGTGCCTTATTTGTCCTCATCTGGAAAATAGGGATACTAATAGTGTCTACGCTTCACAAGCTTGTGAAGATTTAAAAAAGAAAATATTTGGAAAAAGCCATGTAACACAGAAAGTGCTCAGAAAACAATTTTTAAAAAACTAGTCCTGTGTGATCATCAAAATTCTGTCTCTCACTCGACATCACAGAAATGCAAATCAAAACCACAATGAGATACCACTTCTCACCAGTCAGAATGGCTAATGTAGTGATCTGAAGGGGCACCTGCACCACCTCTGATTGACTTATTTCAATGACCATAATACCCTCTAGTGCCATCCACATCACTGCAAATGGCAAGATTTCTTTTTTTTTATTTTCGACGTCTGAATATTCCATTGCATGCATATATATGGATACCACATCTTCTTTATCCATTCATTAAGTTGATGATATCTCACCTCTTTCCACACTTTGGCTATTGTGAACATTGCCTCTATAAACATTGGGGTAGGTGCCCCTTTGGGTCAATACATCTATATCTTTGGGGTAAATACCCAGTAATACAATTGCTGGGTCATAGGGTAGCTCTATTTTTAACTTCTTGAGGAAACTCCATCCTGTTTTCCAGAGTGGCTGCACCAGCTTGCATTCCCACCAAGAGTGTAAGAAGGTTCCCTTTTTCTGCATCCTTGCAACATTTGTTGTTTCCTGTCTTGTTAATTTTGGCCATTTTGACTGGTATAAGGTGGTGTCTCATCGTAGTATCAGTTTGTATTTCCCTGATGGATAGTTATATTGAACATTTTTTCATGTCTGTTAGCCATTTGTATGTCTTCTTTGGAAAAATATCTGCTCCTATCTTCTGCCCATTTCTTGACTGTATTACTTGTTTTTTGGGTGTTAAGTTTGATAAGTTCTTTTATAGATCTTGGATACTAACCCTTTATCTGATATGTCATTTGCAAATATCTTCTCCCATTCCATAGTTTGCCTTTTACTTTTGTTGGCTGTTTCCTTTGCTGTGCAAAAGCTTTTGATGAAGTCTTGATGAAGTCCGAATAGTTCAGTTTTGCTTTTGTTTCCCTTGCTTTTGGAGACATGTCTAGCAAGATGTTCCTGTGGCCCAAGTTGAAGAGGTTGCTGCCCGTGTTCTCCTCTAGGATTTTGATGAATTCCTGTCTCACATTGAGGTCTTTCATCTATTTTGAGATTATCTTTTTGTATGGTGTAAGAAAATGGTCCAGTTTCATTCTTCTACATGTGACTGTCCAATTTTCCCATCATTTATTAAAGAGGCTATTCTTCCACTGGATAGTCCTTCCTGCTTCATCAAAGATTAGTTGACCATAGGGTTGAGGGTCCATTTCTGGGTTCTCTATTCTGTTCCATTGATCTATGTGTCTATGTTTGTGCCTGTACCATACTGTCTTGTTGATTGCAGCTTTGTAATAGAGCTTCAAGTCCAGAATTGTGATGCCACCAGCTTTGGTTTCCTTTTTTCAACATTCCTCCGGCTATTCAGGGTCTCTTCTGGTTCCATACAAATTTTAGGATTGTTCGAGTTCTATGAAAAAAGTTGATGATATTTTGATAGGGATTGCACTGAATGTGTAGATTGCTCTGGGTAGCATAGACCTCTTGACAATATTTATTCTTCCAATCCATGAGCATTCTGGAATGTTTTTCCATTTCTTTGTGTCTTCCCCAATTTCTTTCATAAGTGTTCTATAGTTTTTAGAACACAGATCCTTTACCTCTTTGGTTAGGTTTATTCCTAGGTATTGTATAGTTTTTGGTGAAATTGTAACTGGGGTTAACTTATTAATTCCCTTTCTTCTGTCTCATTATTAGTGTATAAAAATGCAACTGATTTCTATGCATAGATTTTATATCCTGCCACATTCCTGAATTCCTCTATGAGTTCTAGCAATTTGGGGATGGAGTTTTTTGGGTTTTCTACATAAAGTATCACATCATCTGCGAAGAGTGAGAGTTTGGCTTCTTATTGGTCAGTTTGACTGTCTTTTATTTCTTTTCATTGTCTGATTGCTGAAGCTAGGAGTTCTAGTACTGTAGTGAATGACAGCGGCAAGAGTGGGCATCTCTGTCTTGTTACTGACCTTCAGGGAAAACCTCTCAGGTTTTCCTCATTGAGAATGATATTCACTGTGGGTTTTCAAAGATGGTTTTTAGGATAAGGTATTTTCCCTCTATCCATACACTGTGAAGAGTTTTAATCAAGAAAGAATGCTGTACCTGTCAAATGTTTTTCTGCATCTGTTGAGAGGATCATATGGTTCTTGTCCTTTCTTTTATTAATGTGATGTTGATTGAGTTGCAAAGGTTGAACCACCCTTGCAGAATAAAACTCACTTGGTCATTGTGAATAATCCTTTTAGTGTACTGCTGGATCCTATTGGCTAGTGTCTTGGTGAGAATTTTGACACCCATGTTCATCAGAAATATTGGTCTGTAATTCTACTCTTTGGTGGGTCTTTGTCTGGTTTTGGGATCAAGATAATGCTGGCCTCATAGAATGAGTCTGGAAGTTTTCCTTCCCTTTCTATTTTTTTTTTTTTTTTTGAAAGAGCTTCAGAAGAAAAGGTATTAGTTCTTTAAATGTTTGGTAGAATTCCCCTGGGAAGCCATCTGGCCCTGGACTTTGTTTGTTGGGAGATTTTTTGTTACAGCTTCAATTTCTTTGCTGGTTATGGTTCTGTTTAGGCTTCTATTTCTTCCTGTTTCAGTTTTGGTAGTTTACAAGTTTCTAGGAATGTATCTATTTCTTCCAGATTGCCTAATATGTTGCCATATAGTTACTCATAATATATTCTTAGGACTGTTTGCATTTCCTTGGTTGGTCATGTTGGTCGTGATCTCTCCGCTTTCACTCATGATTTTTATTAATTTGGGTCTTTTCACTTTTCTTTTTGATGAGTCTGGCCAGAGGTTTGTCAAAATTATTAATTCTTTCAAAGAACAAGCTTTTAGTTTCATTGATCTGTTCTACTGTTCTTTTGGTTTCTTTTTTGTTTTTTAATTTCTTTTCAGTGTAACAGAATTCATTGTTTATGCACCACACCCAGTGCTCCATGCCATATGTGCCCTCCATAATACCCACCACCTGGCTCCCCCAACCTCCCACCCCTGGCCCCTTCAAAACCCTCAAATTGTTTTTCAGAGTCCATAGTCTCTCATGGTTCATCTCCCCTTCCAATTTCCCTCAAATCTCTTCTCCTCTCCATCTCCCCATGTCCTCCGTGTTATTTGTTATGCTCCGCAAATAAGTGAAACCATATGATAATTGACTCTCTCTGCTTGACTTATTTCACTCAGCATAATCTCTTCCAGTCCCGTCCATGTTGCTACAAAAGTTGGGTATTCATCCTCTCTGATGGAGGCATAATACTCCATAGTGTATATGGACCACATCTTCTTTATCCATTCGTCTGTTGAAGGGCATCTTGGTTCTTTCCACAGTTTGGCGACCGTGGCCATTGCTGATATAAACATTGGGGTACAGATGGCCCTTCTTTTCACTACATCTGTATCTTTGGGGTAAATACCCAGTAGTGCAATTGCAGGGTCATAGGGAAGCTCTATTTTTAATTTCTTAAGGCATCTCCACACTGTTCTCCAAAGTGGCTGCATCAACTTGCATTCCCACCAACAGTGTAAGAGGGTTCCTCTTTCTCTACATCCTCTCCAACACACGTTGTTTCCTGTCTTGCTAATTTTGGCCATTCTAACTGGTGTAAGGTGGTATCTCAATGTGGTTTTAATTTGAATCTCCCTGATGGCTAGTGATGATGAACATTTTTTCATGTGTCTGATAGCCATTTGTATGTCTTCATTGGAGAAGTGTCTGTTCATGTCTTCTGCCCATTTTTTGACA